>OY755178.1:3921092-4099831 GCA_963576735.1 Bedellia somnulentella
TTTGTGGAAGGTGTTGTCTAAGTTCGGTTTGGGGAGCCAACTTATACGTGCATTGGAGTCACTCTATGAGGATTCCAATGCATGTGTGAGAGTAAACGGAGAAGACACGGACTGGTTTGAGATCTCTAGGGGTACTAATATTAATAAATTTCTTCGCTTAATTCCGCTAAATAATACCTGCAGTCTTCATGCAACATGCACTGTGCACCGCCCGCCCTTCCACTTACAAGAAATCGAAAAGCAGACAATGCACCACACACACACCCGCAAGCGAAAACCACAGGCAACCACAAACATGCGACGCGTTACTCAACACGAGTCATTGACGAGCAGTTAGTAGACAGTTCGGCAGCTGACCACCGAGTGGGCACTCGGTGGTCAGCTTGCGGGTGTGTGTGTGGTGCATTGTCTGCTTTTCGATTTCTTGTAAGTGGAAGGGCGGGCGGTGCACAGTGCATGTTGCATGAAGACTGCAGGTATTATTTAGCGGAATTAAGCGAAGAAATTTATTAATATTAGTATTGCTATGGATTTCCGCAAAGTAACGCCTGATTCAATCCAATATCTCTAGGGGTGTTCGACAGGGTTGTGTGGCTTCTCCGTGGCTCTTCAATTTGTTCATGGACGACTGTTTGAAAGAACTGCGCGAAAGTGATTATGGACTGAAAATGAGAGGGGTCATCATTAAATGCCTCTTATACGCTGACGATCAAGTGTTACTTGCATCAACGGTAAATGAGTTGCAGGAGATGGTGAACATTGCGTGTAAGTCTTTCGAAAGAAAAGGAATGAGAGTGAATGTGGACAAAACCAAAACAATGGTTTTTGAAAGAGAGGAAAGTATGACAGAATGTGACATTGTTATAAATGGTAAAAAAGTGGAACAAGTGAAAGAATTTGTATATCTGGGGAGTTTGTTTACTAGGGATGGAAAATGTGAGGAAGATATTGAAAGGAGAGTTAAAAAGGGAAACGCGGTGAATGGAGCCATAAACAGTCTGATGTTGAGCCAGTCGTTGTCAGAAAAGGCTCGAATGGCTGTGCATAATGCTGTTCTGGTTCCCACGCTGATGTATGGTAGTGAATGTTGGGCATGGCAGAAGAAGCATGAAAGTAGAGTTAATGCAGTGGAAATGAGATCCCTCAGAAGTATATGTAATGTAAGGCTGTGTGATAGAGTGAGAAATACTGTGATTCGTGAACGAGTAGGTTTGAAAGATGACGTAGTATGCAAGATAGAAAAAGGAATGTTGAGATGGTTTGGGCACATAGAGAGGATGGATGAAAATAAAGTAGCGAAAGAGATATATAGAGCCAATGTGGATGGGAATGTTAGTAGAGGACGGCCTCGTAAAACGTTTCTTGACCAGATAGAAAACGTTCTTATAAAGGTGGGGGTCCGAAGTGAGAAGAATAAAAGAGCATGTATGAGAAGGATAATGAATGTAAGGGAAGCAAGAGAGGTTTGTCAAGATCGTACTAAGTGGCGATCGATAATCTCTGCCTACCCCAATAGGAATAATGGGCGTGAGTATAAGTAAGTAAGTAAGTTAGTGTAGAGATTGTGAAGTTAGGCCTTGTAGAGCTAGCATGTCATAATAAAATAAATTAGTGAACGTTCAATGTCCTGCAAAGTGGTTTTGTATGTAAAGTCTAAGTTTTTGTTGATAAACTGTACTGAAACCTTGCTTGAAATATCAAAACAGTATAGAAAATTAAATTGAGACAATTAGTAATCTTTTTAAAAAGAGTCATGTTTCACTTCATTATTTTAGGTTTCTAATATTTCAGTTCAGACTAAGGTTAAAAGATTTGCCACCACCATCACAATTAATCCTTTATTATTACTTCTTTTCCCAACGAAATGAAAAAATGTCCTAAGAATACATCGTATGAAACTCTGGCTACCCTGTTTGGGATTTTACAAAAAAAAACGGACGAAATGTATTTTCAACAGTCGATTTATATAATAAATGAAATATATAATGATAAATGAAAAAAAAAACACTAATTTCCATTTTATTCAGATAAGCATCCAAACTTACTTACTTACACTCACGGCTGTAAATCCCTAAAAGGGGTAGCCAGAGCTAAGGAATTAGAAATTCCTCAGCCGCTGTTGGCAATGTGAGTGGGGAAAAGATGGTAAAAATAAAGGTTATCGGTGATGGGTCTCCAACCACATCGCCCAAAAATCGCTTAAAAGCCACAATACCGTTAGTCGCCCCTTACATACACCCACCGGCAGAAATGGGGTAGTGTTATTCTAAGCCGACACTTCACAGTATCCAAACTGAAATGTTAATAAATTAAAGTTGCTTGCCTTCGGTCACAAAAGCAGGTCAAACATGAAATAAAAAGATAATAATTCTACCGTCCGTACTAAGTAATCAAACTATAAAACTTTCTTCCGCAATTTATCGGTGAGAGTTATACAACCATCTTATAAATCACCCCATCCTCCCCTCGAGGGTGCCAGTCTCGTCTGCGAAGGTGTTTATTTGAGAAGGATGTTCAAATACGCTTCAAATTTTCTTCACAAATACCTGGAACACAAATCCTTTGAAAGCTGATGAAATTTTGAATTAACCCTCCTTCGTAATGTAGATAAATTAACTTTGAGCAAAAATACTTTAGTTATATGTTTACAGGTAAATTTTTCATTGGCTGCCTATTCTCAAGACTTTAACCCAAACAAAGGTCGGAACGAGCTTTATAATAAAAATTTACCATTTGCCAGACAATTTCGGTAGTTCACAAGGACACAGATCATACCATAAAGCATGATTTGTAACTATATTCACTGTTTTTAATTAAGATTTAATACAAATGTCCGCCTTTTGACGAACTCGCCGTTCATGAAGTAATAGGCACCAAAAATACTATAAAAATAAATTAAAACGAAGGTTTGCTTCAAAGTTAACATAATGAAATTATACCGTAACCTTTTGCTATGAAAAACAGACACCCAAAAATATATCTCACAACTTCATCACAACAAAACATCGAGTTAAAAATGTACCTCGCAAAACCCCAGAGAGATATATTTGGGATGAATTTCTTGAAGCTAAAAATTAAGTGTTGAACACTTTAACATTGAACTCAGGACGCTTGTATTTTATAAGAGCCCTTCGTAATATAAAATAAATGAGAACGAGTTCAGGTGGTCGGAACATCGTCCTACTGGGAGCGATAGACCCTGATTGAGCAGATCAGTCGTTGCGAACTAAACTATCGCAAACTCTAATATAACTCCATGATAGTTTAAAGTTGAATGTCGTCGTTGAGAATACACAACATTTTGTCTAGCTGATGAGATTTGTGGAACTGGGTTGTATATTAGTTTCGTAGGCATTTTGCGTCGGCATTCATCACACTTTTGTTGTTTTGTAGACAGTGTGTTGGAAATTATTGACAAAAAAAACTTTACTTTTACTCCGTTTTTAATTTAATAAAAATATTCGTATTCAAATTTGGTTTTTATTTGTGTTCACGGCTCTCTGTTGTCCACTTAAAGAATTACTAAGAGAGCACTCATATAAGCGTATGGCACGTTTAATAGCATAACATAACATAATATAAACATAAACGTTCACGCCGAATATCCCCGAAGGGGTTGGCAGAGGTACTAATACTTCTGAACATCACGTGACTTTGTCACCTGGTGTTCAGAGTACCCACGTTTTGCATTGACAGTGTACTCACGTGATAGGGGACAAGCCTATCGCCGTTTTGTACGAATAAACTGTCACATGACTAAGTACAACTCAGCCATGTGGGTTTCCTCACGATGTTTTCCCTCACCGTTAACAACCATGATAAATTAACCACACATATGTCTTTAGAAAAGACAAATTGGTGTAGGCCTGACCCAGGATTTGAACACTAGTCATTTGTACGATAACCAAGTGTTCTACCCACTGGGCTATCACGTTTAATAGTTGATTGAGAAACCCGTATAATAAGCTCAATCAGTATATAATGAGCAATTTTATGTGTGATTGGAATTATTATATAACAAAACCTATCGTACTCAACCAAAGTAGTAATCCTTTTAACCCCAACTAGCACTTGGGGTTAAAAGGATTTAACTAGGGTATTCTTGAACACTCCGTATTTACCTAATAAGGGACTAACACCATAAAAAAGGTTCAAAACCACAAATCAGCTAATAGGTATTGGTTATTCATCGTTCGAATAAAACCAACTTTATATTCACTTGAAAAGTTCAAATTGGAATATTGGAGTTTATGAAATTGGAAGCAGCTTCGCGGCCGCCGCTCGAACTCGCTGTATTTACAATTCAATTGGAAAGAGTCGCTTCTTGCTATTTTATTAGTAAAAGTGTAAACACTCGCGGCGCTGACACCAGCCGGAGGACAACTTCCAAATAGAATTTCTTACAAAACATACACCCAGGTAAACACTTGGTGCCTCGAGAAACTCGAAGTCAATTTTACTAGAAAATCTACAAGAACCAAGAAAGTAAATCCAGTCGCTTTTGCTGTGATTGAAATAAAAATAATAATCAATAATCATTTATTTTCATATTCATTTATACAAAATACATCTTTGCGTTGAACCTTGCACTAGGCATGGCCTGTATCGCAAGGTTCTTATTTTACATGCTTTATATAAAATAAATAAATTAAACAAAGAAAAAAAATGGTAAAAAACCATTAAAAAATAAAACGGAATTAAAAGAAACAATTTAAAAATAATAATGAAATGCCGTGTAGTGCCGGCTTAGAATGTCGCTACCCCTTTCTACCCACGGGTGTCGTAACAGGCGACAGGGTATTGGGGCTTTTTATTGGATTTTTGGGCGATGCGGTTGGAGACCCATTACCAAAAACCTTTATTTTTACCATCTTTTCCCCACTTAACTTCTAAAAGTGGCTGAGGAATTTATAATTCCTTAGCGCTGGTTACCCCTTCTAGGGAAATATAGCCGTGAGTATATGTATGTATGTAAAAATAAGTAGTTATTCATATTAAAAGTAAAAGTGACAAGAAAATTTAACCTAATAAAATGAAAAAAAATCAATTGAGCTTTACTAAAATGCTACTTAACAATAACAATAGGACAGGTGCGCGTAAAGTGTATAATGTTGTGTATATGTAACTAGGATAGAATAACTCTTTATTGTACATCAAACACAAATTCACAAAAAAAATTATCATACAGTTTACAGTGAGGTACAATCGGTGGTCTTATCGCTAAAAGCGATCTCTTCCAGACAACCTTTGGAAGGTGAGATCGGTAAACTAGTTATCTGGGTAGATGCACAAACAAGCTTACTTTAAAACTAACTTATTTAATTGAAATAATAAATACTAACATAAATATTTATTACACAAAATAATATACCTATTACACACATACAATGTATGTGTGTAATAGGTATATTATATAGAATATATGTATGTATGTATGTATGTATGTATGTCATACATACATAACTACATGCTTTTATATATACAAGCAATACAAATACCTAAATAAAATACACAAATACGTTTTAGAAATATAATTCTAAATGGCTTCTAACAAACGAGCAGTAAATAATCTTAATAGCTTTGATATTATCAAAACTAGCGCAAGTTCTCATCAAGAATCCCAGAGCTTTTGATGACTTTGATACTATACTGTCCACGTGTTTATCAAACAACGTGTTTATCTAACTACACTATCTTCTGTTTTTTTGTATTTATATTCCCGTGGGCGTTGTAATAGATATAAAGAACATTGAGACTTTTTAAGTGATTATTGGGCGATGCAGTTAGATAATTGGACGGACCCCATTCAACTTCCAAAAGTGGATAAAGAATTACTATCTCTGGAGCTTTGGCTACCCTTTTTTGGGATTTATAGCCGTTAGTATATTCTCATGATTGATTGATGGATGAATTTCATACATTCATTTCATTTTCATTGTCATTGTAGTTGTTATATCAGTCAATCGCATCAAGATTCAAATTTCTAGATACATTGTATTTATAGATCAAAAATCTGTATAATATATTTTAATCTCTTAGGGGATGAGTTCCAAAAAACCTTTTTAATTGTTCATAAGAAACATGAAACAAACCATTTTGTAACCAAGTTTCTATTTTTAAAAATGAAAATATCTTGAGTAAGTATGGATAGCAGTTTGGCGACCCGGTGCTGCCCCCTACACTGACTGTTGGTGATGTGTGAGAGATTGCAATCATCGGTCAACAGATGGCGTTACTGAATTAACATTGAGATATTTACTATTATTTACAAACTATGCATTCTGAGGCTTAAACAGAATATTAATTTATACGTAAGTAAAACATAATATATCTATGAGAATATTAGTTAAAAATAGTTAAAAAAACAAAAGCTATAAACATATTTTCAAACCTACCAAATGAATACGCAAAATTCATACAATATACTTTCAATTATCTTTATTCATACATGTTCGCATAGTTGAATGTGAAAAAGAAGGATTAGTGCATCCTATTATTCTAACCTATTACAAAAGCAAAAAAGTCTCAAAAAGACTTTAATCACCCGGGATTCGAACCTGGGTCATCCGTTAATTTAGTTTTAACTAATATACAGGTATACAGCTACGCCACAATAACATTAGTAATGATGTCAAATTTGTGATATATCTAGTAGCCATACTATTGACAAACAATTAAATACATACATACATACATACATATACTCACGGCTATAAATCCCTAGAAGGGGTAGCCAGAGCTAAGGAACTTGAAGTTCCTCAGCCACTTTTGGAAGTTGCGTCGGGAAAAGATAGTGAAATAAAGGTTGTTGGTGATGGGTCTCCAACCACATCGCCCAAAAATCCCTTAAAAGCCCCAATACCGTTAGTCGCCTCTTACGTACACCCACCGGAAGAAATGGGGTAGTGTTATTCTAAGCCGACACTACACAGCAATTCATTAAATGGACATTTATTTGGATGAAAATGGATAAAACCCTTATTTTTTTCAAAAACACTATTAATGAAGAGTCTGATAAAGTCGGTCGATGAAAAAATTAATCGTGTAAATATGGGGAGCAATAAGTTGGTGATGTGAGAGAGATTGCAATCATCGGCCAATAGATGGCGGTACTGAATTAAAATTGAGATATTTATTATTATTTATTTACAAACTATGCATTCTGAGGCTTAAACAGAATATTAATTTATGCGTAAGTAAAGTATAATATATCTATGAGAATATTAGTTAAAAATGGTTAAATAAACAAAAGTTATAAACATTTTCTCAAACCTACCAAATGAATACGCAAAATTCATACAATATGCTTTAAATTATCTTTATTCATACATATTCGCATAGTTGAATGTGAAAAAGAAGGATTAGTGCATCCTATTATTCTAACCTAACACAAAAGCAAAAAAAAATACGCAAAAAGACTTTAATCACCCGGGATTCGAACCTGGGTCTTTCGTATTAGTGTTTACCAAACGGTATACCGCTACGCCACGCAGAAATTTGTGTAAGTCTCAAATTTGTGATATCCTATATATCTAGTAGTCATACTATTGACAAACAATTAAATGGACAATTATTTTGATGAAAATGGATGAAACCCTTATTTTTTCCAAAAATACTATTAATGAAGAGTCCAATAAAATCGGTCGATGAAAAAATTAATCGTGTAAATATGGGGAACCACATAAAAGTTATGTTTTTTTATGCTCCTCTGGGAACCCTTGCGAAATCCGGGATAAATTATATCCTATATGTTGGCCAGGTGTATAACCTACATTCATGCCAAATTTGATCAAGATCGGTCCGGTAGAATTAACGTGATGAACGGACATGCAGACAGACAGACAGACAGACAGACGGACAGACAGACAGACAGACAGACATTTTTTTCAAAAATTGCAAATTTGGCTTCAGTATCGAAAATAAAACATATTCCACCGGTTTTTATTTTTTTTTTCTTCAATGTACAGTTTTGACCTCGTTACAGTCTTATTATAGTATAGAAGATAGATGTTGCCAAGACGAGCGCATATGACTCGCACTGTCCAAACGTTATCAGATCTCATGTAGAGCCAAGCTTCTAACACTACACGCCCTAACTCTACAAGGCCTAACCTCACAAACTCTACACCGTAGTCAAAATATGTGGCTTGGCTATTTCGCTACATTCACATCGGCGTACGGTGAAAAATTAATTCACTTTTGTGTTACACAATAGTTTTTGTAGTAATGAACGGCCAAGCTAAGTTTGTGAAGTTAGGCCTTGTAGAGTTAGGGCGTGTAGTGTTAGAAGCTTGGCTCTACATGAGATCTGATAACTTTTTGACAGTACGAGTCATATGCGCTTGTCTTGGCAACATTTTTCAAAAAAACGTTGTTGGTGGTATTTCGTTTCTTTTTGTAAGTTGTTTGTAACATTTTTTTTAACAAGAAGTACCTATACATATATATCTGTTGGCATCAAGTTTTAGATCAGATTAGACCTCTAGCGTCAAAATTGAAAATTACAGGTTTCAAGGAAGTTAGGCCTTGTAGAGTTAGGGCGTGTAGTGTTAGAAGCTTGGCTCTACATGAGATCTGATAACTTTTTGACAGTACGAGTCATATGCGCTTGTCTTGGCAACATTTTTCAAAAAATCGTTGTTGGTGGTATTTCGTTTCTTTTTGTAAGTTGTTTGTAACATTTTTTTTAACAAGAAGTACCTATACATATATATCTGTTGGCATCAAGTTTTAGATCAGATTAGACCTCTAGCGTCAAAATTGAAAATTACAGGTTTCAAACAAACTCCCATCCCCTAGTTTAAGGGGTTGGGGGATGAAAATTACAAGTTTTATATTTTTTTGCTGTTTGTGTGCTCTTACTAAATTACATACAAAATTTCAGCTAGCTAACACATTAGGAAATACCCTAAGAATTTTGATGATCATCAGTGAGTCAGTGACGAAATCAGCGTTTTTGTATATAAATAAAATCTTAAGTATAAAAGCTACTGTAATTAAAACTTTATACGTTCAATAAGTCCGCCATTGACAATATATCCCGAAAATTTTGTTGATCTAGCATAATCCGAACCCAATTATGAAGGTTCAAAAAATCGACGAAGCACTTCGAGAAAAGGTAGGCAATGCCCGTGCGCTTCGCTTGGCTCGTCTTGGCGGGGGCACTACCGTGCCCCCGGATATATTTATCATTGCAGAGCTTAATATTAAAGACAATTTATTTATTTGTACATCAATTGTGTTGTAAACACTTGTATTAATTTAATGATCTATTTACTCGTGATCTGAGACTCCATTATAATGGAACTTTATGCACAATAGAATAGATATAGGTAGTAAGGAAAATATTTATTCTTTAGTATATTAAGGTTTTCAAAGAAAGATCATTAATGATTTTACTTTATATTCAATCTTTACTCATGGGTATTAATCCCAGAGAGCCAGAGTTTTAAGTAAAACCTCAACCAAATTTGGCTAATGATTATGGAATACATTATATTGGATTGAAAGAAGAAAAGAAAAAAGGGACACCATCTAAATCTCCTATCTGACACATAAAAAGCCTTAAGGTTTCGTTCACGACACACACGAGAAGAAATGAGTTAGTTCTTTTTTAAGCCAGTACGCACAGTTAAATTTCATATAAATTTTCATTGATACATTTTATAATGAAATAATTTGATGTACGTATAATACCCTGCAAAGTAGTTTTGTAAATAAAATCTAAGTTTTTGTAAATAAACTGTACTCAAACCTTGAATGAAATTAAATTGAGACAATGGCGTGAGTATATGTATGAATGTATGTATGTAATATTTCAGTTCAGACTTAGGTTAAAACATCTTCCACCATCATCACAATTATCCTTTATTATAACATCTTTTTCTAACGAAATTACAAAAGTGTCCTAAGAATATATTATATGAAGCTCTGGCTACCCTGTTTACGATTTTACTAAAAAACTGACGAAATATTATTGAAATTTATTTTCAATAGCCGATTTCAAAGTTGATAAACGAAACAAAACGTATTTCCGTTTCATTCAGATTAGTACACAAAATGAAATGCTCATAAATTAAAGTTGCTTGTCTTTGGTCACGAAAGGAGGTCAAACATGAAATAAAAGATAATAATTCTACTGTCCTTACTAAGTAATCAAACTATAAAACTTTCTTCCGCAATTTATCGGTGAGAGTTATACAACCATCTTATAAATCACCCCATCCTCCCCTCGAGGGTGCCAGTCTCGTCTGCGAAGGTGTTTATTTGAGAAGGATGTTCAAATTTTCTTCACAAATACCTGGAACACAAATCCTTTGAAAGCTGATGAAATTTTGAATTAACCCTCCTTCATAATGTAGATAAATTAACTTTGAGCAAAAATATTTCCGTTAAATGTTTACAAGTAAATTTTTAATTGGCCGCCCATTTCAAGGCTTTTCCTCAAAAAAAGGTCGGCACGAGCTTTAAAATCAAAATTTACCATTTTCCAGAGAATTTTGGTAGTTCACAAGGACACAGAACATACTATAAAGCATGATTTGTAACTATATTCACTGTATTTTAATTAAGATTCAATGCAAATTTTCGATTTTGACTAACTCGCCGTTCATGAAATAATAGATACCAAAAATACTGTAAAAAATAATTAAAACGAAGGTTTGCTTCAAAGTTAACATAATGAAATTATACCGTAACCTTTTGCTGTAAAAAACAGACACCCAAAAATATATCTTACAACTTCATCACAACAAAACACCGAGTTTAAAATGTATCTCACAAAACCCCATGAATATCTTGAAGCTTAAAAATTAGGTGTTGAACACTTTAACACTGAACTCAGAACGCTTGTATTTTATAAGGGCCCTTCGTCATATAAAATAAATGAGTTCAGGTGGTCGGAACATCGTCCTACTGGGAGCGATAGACCCTGATTGAGCAGATCAGTCGTTGCGAACTAAACTATCGCAAACTCTAATATAACTCCATGATAGTTTAGAATTGAATGTCGTCCTTGAGAATACACAACGTTACCGGTGTGAAGTTAGCGGCCGATTTCAGCGGCCGATTATAAACCGACCAAATTAAAAAGTCTTCAATTCAAACACATAAAACCATTCAAATACTGCATAAAACATGCTAAATAAACAAGTTATTCATCGATTTATGTTCAGACTCCTACTAAAGGTAAGACAGATAAACCTAGACTCCCTTAAACCTAATGTAGAGTAAGTGGTCAAAAGAAAAATCCAAAAAGAAGTATTTGACATCGACCCAAAGCTTCTAGCCACCCTGAAAGTGGTGTCAATAGAAGCGTGTGAATATGTCCTTTAAAACCACGACCCAATCATACCATTATGAAGAGCTTTTAACCCTCCTTTGATATGTAGAGTATAAAGTCGAAATGAAAAATATTAAAAAAACCGATTAGATATAGACCCCAAGGCTTCTAGCCACTCTGTAAGTGGTGTCAGTAGAAGCGCCTCGGTTAGTTCTATGCAAAACATATCAAGTCATATTATTATGAAGAGCTTTTGACCCTTCATTCGTATGGTACAATCCAGCGGCCGATGGCGCTCATACGAATAGCTAAGATAAATTTGACCAAAAGCTTCTAGCCACACTGTAAGTGGTGTCAATAGAAGCGCCTTGGTTAGTTCTATGCAAAACATATCAAGTCATATTATTATGAAGAGCTTTTAACCCTTCATTCGTATGGTACAATCCAGCGGCCGATTGCGCTCAAACGAATAACTAAGATAAATTTGACCAAAAGCTTCTAGCCACACTGTAAGTGGTGTCAATAGAAGCGCCTTGGTTAGTTCTATGCAAAACATATCAAGTCATATTATTATGAAGAGCTTTTAACCCTTCATTCGTATGGTACAATCCAGCGGCCGATTGCGCTCAAACAAATAGCTATGATAACGTCGACCAAAAGCTTCTAGCCACCCTGATAGTGGTGTCAGTAGAAGCGTATGAATATGTCCTTTAAAACCACGACCCAAACATACCATTATGAAGAGCTTTTAACCCTCCTTTGATATGTAGAGTATAAAGTCGAAATGAAAAATATTAAAAAAACCGATTAGATATAGACCCAAAGCTTCTAGCCACTCTGTAAGTGGTGTCAGTAGAAGCGCCTTGGTTAGTTCTATGCAAAACATATCAAGTCATATTATTATGAAGAGCTTTTAACCCTTCATTCGTATGGTACAATCCAGCGGCCGATTGCGCTCAAACAAATAGCTATGATAACGTCGACCAAAAGCTTCTAGCCACCCTGATAGTTGTGTCAGTAGAAGCGTATGAATATGTCCTTTAAAACCACGACCCAAACATACCATTATGAAGAGCTTTTAACCCTCCTTTGATATGTAGAGTATAAAGTCGAAATGAAAAATATAAAAAAAACCGATTAGATATAGACCCCTAGGCTTCTAGCCACTCTGTAAGTGGTGTCAGTAGAAGCGCCTCGGTTAGTTCTATGCAAAACATATCAAGTCATATTATTATGAAGAGCTTTTAACCCTTCATTCGTATGGTACAATCCAGCGGCCGATTGCGCTCATACGAATAGCTAAGATAAATTTGACCAAAAGCTTCTAGCCACACTGTTAGTGGTGTCAATAGAAGCGCCTTGGTTAGTTCTATGCAAAACATATTAAGTCATATTATTATGAAGAGCTTTTAACCCTTCATTCGTATGGTATAATCCAGCGGCCGATGGCGCTCATACGAATAGCTAAGATAAATTTGACCAAAAGCTTCTAGCCACACTGTAAGTGGTGTCAAAAGAAGCGCCTCGGTTAGTTCTATGCAAAACATATCAAGTCATATTATTATGAAGAGCTTTTAACCCTTCATTCGTATGGTATAATCCAGCGGCCGATGGCGCTCATACGAATAGCTAAGATAAATTTGACCAAAAGCTTCTAGCCACACTGTAAGTGGTGTCAAAAGAAGCGCCTCGGTTAGTTCTATGCAAAACATATCAAGTCATATTATTATGAAGAGCTTTTAACCCTTCATTCGTATGGTATAATCCAGCGGCCGATGGCGCTCATACGAATAGCTAAGATAAATTTGACCAAAAGCTTCTAGCCACACTGTAAGTGGTGTCAAAAGAAGCGCCTCGGTTAGTTCTATGCAAAACATATCAAGTCATATTATTATGAAGAGCTTTTAACCCTTCATTCGTATGGTACAATCCAGCGGCCGATTGCGCTCAAACGAATAGCTAAGATAAATTTGACCAAAAGCTTCTAGCCACACTGTTAGTGGTGTCAATAGAAGCGCCTTGGTTAGTTCTATGCAAAACATATTAAGTCATATTATTATGAAGAGCTTTTAACCCTTCATTCGTATGGTATAATCCAGCGGCCGATGGCGCTCATACGAATAGCTAAGATAAATTTGACCAAAAGCTTCTAGCCACACTGTAAGTGGTGTCAAAAGAAGCGCCTCGGTTAGTTCTATGCAAAACATATCAAGTCATATTATTATGAAGAGCTTTTAACCCTTCATTCGTATGGTACAATCCAGCGGCCGATTGCGCTCAAACGAATAGCTAAGATAAATTTGACCAAAAGCTTCTAGCCACACTGTTAGTGGTGTCAATAGAAGCGCCTTGGTTAGTTCTATGCAAAACATATTAAGTCATATTATTATGAAGAGCTTTTAACCCTTCATTCGTATGGTATAATCCAGCGGCCGATGGCGCTCATACGAATAGCTAAGATAAATTTGACCAAAAGCTTCTAGCCACACTGTAAGTGGTGTCAAAAGAAGCGCCTCGGTTAGTTCTATGCAAAACATATCAAGTCATATTATTATGAAGAGCTTTTAACCCTTCATTCGTATGGTACAATCCAGCGGCCGATTGCGCTCAAACAAATAGCGATGATAACGTCGACCAAAAGCTTCTAGCCACCCTGATAGTAGTGTCAGTAGAAGCGTATGAATATGTCCTTTAAAACCACGACCCAAACATACCATTATGAAGAGCTTTTAACCCTCCTTTGATATGTAGAGTATAAAGTCGAAATGAAAAATATTAAAAAAACCGATTAGATATAGACCCAAAGCTTCTAGCCACTCTGTAAGTGGTGTCAGTAGAAGCGCCTTGGTTAGTTCTATGCAAAACATATCAAGTCATATTATTATGAAGAGCTTTTAACCCTTCATTCGTATGGTACAATCCAGCGGCCGATTGCGCTCAAACAAATAGCTATGATAATATGATTTTTTTTTTTTTTTTTTTTTTATTTATTTAAAGACTCACAGACAGAGGACTTACAACAAAAGTAACAATAGTAAATCTAAATAACTATCCTGCACGTTGCAGTCTCTATAAAAAGTGAGTACAGCTTGCATACAAAATTATTATAAAGCTATAAATATGATTTTAACAACAAAAAAAATATATGTAAGAAAAGCATAAAATAACAGTAAAATAAAATAAGATTAATAACAATTTCAAAAATTACTGTCTATTTTAAAAGACTTAACAAAACTAATAGGGGCATGCAAAATATCGAAGCTTTCTTGGTGACGGTTGTAGGTGTTCTGAATACGCGTCATAGGAGCCTGCGTACCTATGTTCGTACGGAAAGGTAGGGAATTAAATGACTTGCGATTCGACAATCTTGAAGCCTGGCGTGGTACGCGCAAAAAGATTCTACCTAACAACGTTTCCGAGTCGATCTTACCATTAACAAGCTTAGAAAGAAAAATAAGATCGTTTCTAGTTCTCCGATTTTTGAGTGTTTCAAGGCGGTAGTGTTCAAGTCGAGCAGCGTACGAAACCAAAGACTTACTCTTACAGTCGGCATAGGCGAGGTGGTAGCAGAAACGTTTCTGAACACGCTCGATGCGGTTCTCATGCACCGCGTACCTAGGGTTCCAGACTGTGCTACAGTATTCCAGTGCACTACGCACGTAAGCATTATACAGAGTAATCAGCACGTGTGGGGAGCGGAAGACCTTCGCCTTCCGAATCACAAAACCCAGCGATTTACTGCCTTTTTTTACTACAGTATCAATATGGTGACGGAAACTGACAGCGCTATCGAAGTGAACACCTAGGTCTTTAATTACGTGTACCTGCTCCAGCTCAACGCCATTTATTTTATATAAGGGACATGACGGTGTGCGCTTTCTAGTGAAATTTATCGAGAAGCACTTAGAGGTATTAACAGACATACCATTCATGTCACACCACGAGGAAATTCTGTTAAGGTCTTCCTGAAGTAGTTTGCCATCGACATCACTCACTATCTCTTTATACATCTTAAGATCGTCTGCGTAAAGGAGGACCTTAGAATTCTTCACCGATTCCTGCAAGTCATTCACAAATATGACGAAGAATAGCGGCCCGAGATGGGAACCCTGGGGAACACCGGATGAAATCGTAAGCTTGTCCGACTTGTGACCACTGCATACTACCATTTGGCTACGGTTTCTTAAGTAGCTTTCGCACCACCGCAAAAGTGAGCCATGGATACCCATGTGGGAAAGCTTTTTTACGAGGAGTCCGTGGTCAACAACATCAAAAGCCTTTGCGAAGTCTGTGTATACGGCGTGTACCTCTTTGTTAGCGTCAAGAGACAACATTAAATCGTCTGAGAAAACAGTAAGGTTGGTACTTGTTGACCTCTTTGTCAAGAAACCGTGTTGTTCATGAGACAGTAGATTTTTTACCTGCCAATATAACCGTTTTTGAACCAGTGATTCGAAAAGTTTCCCAAATGTAGACAGAATAGATATAGGGCGGTATTTTTCCACATCGCCTAAGTCATTTGTTTTCGGTATAGGCACAATTCGGGCTAACTTCCAATTGCAAGGAAATTGGCCAAGTTGCAAGGATTTGTTAAATATTATAGCCAGAGGAATCGCTAAGCTTTTGGCACATCTTTTCGCGAAAAGAGGCGGAATATCATCAGGGCCTGCTCCCTTAAGTTGGTCCAATCTGGCAAGGGCCGTTTGAATGTCATTGTCACTAAAAGTAATTGCAGATATAATATTGGTGGTCGAGAGTTCACTCTGAGGCAAATAAGTAGGGTTGGTAGGCACTGCTATTGAAGGCCTGTAAACACTGTTAAAAAACTTTGCAAACAAATTACAGATACTCTCCCCATCATAAGCTTTGTCTGGACCGTACCTGATACCTAACGGGATGCTAGAAGAATTCCGACGCGTGTTCTTCACAAATGTCCAAAAGGCCTTTGGATTCTTCTTTATGTTTTCTGCCATCCTTGCTTTATAACTGTTGTAGCAAGAGATCGTCAGTTTTGAACAGCGTTCGCGTAATATATCGAAAGTAACTTTGTCTCTAGGGTTATTAAATCTTTTGTATTTTTGGTGGCACCTTTTCTTTTCTTTCAAAAGTTTTATTAGCGGGCTTGAGTACCAGACTGGAAAACGCGAAGGCTGGCGTGTTTGGATTGGGGTATGTTTGCTAATTATTATTTTCAGCTTTTCATAAAAAGAGTCTACAATGGAGTCTATATTATTCATACCATCAAATAAGGACCGCCACCCTATATCACATATATCTCTATTTATGAGGTCGTAATTTGCTTTGTAAAAGTTTAGCGAAGTCGATTTACTTTGAACGAGAGTTTTCACATTCTTGAGCTTCAGAGAAAACTCTAGAGCTGGGTGGTACACATCCTCTTTGGTAAGCGGATTAAGAGAGTGGTGAGGGCTTGTCTCTAAGATATCTACATTATCTTGGAACATTACTAGATCGAGCGTTCTGTCAAGACTATTGGTTGTTCCGTTACATTGGAGTAAGTTATTATACATGATACAGTCAAGTAATTCAGAATGAGTGTTGAGAACTGGAGTACTGGGATTGTATACATTTTTTGTGCTCGATTGAAGCCAATGTATCTGGGACAAGTTAAAATCACCAACAATAATATTGTGATTGTTATTTTTGCTTTGTTCTGTAAGTATTTTGTCTATATTTGAGCAAAGTGCTCTCACATAAGCCGGTTCCAAGGGCGGCGGCAGATACACAACACATATGTTTATTACAGACGTACTATTGCGTTTAGGAATTGTTAAAGTTAGCCAAAGCAATTCGCAGTCACATTCCCACTCCACGCGTCGACGTGACTGAAACTTTTTGTTCAAAGCAATCAATACTCCACCACCTCCAACTTTAGAATTAATACTATTAGCAACTCTATCGCGTCTAAAGACGTTGTACCTGTCATCTAGAAATTCGTAGTCAAACACCGAGTCGTTTAGCCATGTTTCCGTGAGAATTATAGCGTCAAATTCAGAAGCCATTGCACTACATTTAAAGCTATCTAATTTTGTTTTCATGCCCCTGACGTTTTGATAATACATAGATAATGAAAAGTTCTGATTATGAGCCATTGAAAAAAGGAATTAGCATATAATGCGCATGCAAAAGCTTAAGATAAAAACAAACAAAATTAAGAAGTAGCATCTTTTTCAGAATCCTTGCCCAGCTGTCCAAGTACTTCAATATCCTTGACCCAGATCACGCGCGACTTCTCGTTCTTTCTAAGTAGGATTCGGCCGTTGCGGATCCACAAAAAATCGAAGCCATGGGATTTTTTGAATTTTCTGGCTTCAGCTTGAAGAGCACGATTTGCTGGTGAAAGATGTTCATTCACAAAAACTGGCGTCTTATCTCCGGCTATACCCAGGTGCGAGCTGTTCAACTTCTCAGTCGGGTTTTTCCGGTTGAAGGTTTGGCAAGCAGCTATTACCGTGTCACGGATTAGAGGCGAAGATAGCTTAATTATTACTGCGCGAGGTCGCGGCGACTTCTGGTCCACTTTGGCAACTCGTACGCAAGATACGATTTGCGACTCTTGCAAGGGACATGATACGACCTTACAAAGTTGCGAGAACACGTTCGAAAGGTTTTCTGATGAATGCTCTGGCAAGCACTGAATTTCTAGGTTGCATTCCCGGGCCTGCTGCTCCATTTGCTGCACCTTTTGATTAAGCAGGCGGAGGTCTTCCCTAATTTTATTGTTCTCTGTTCGGAGAAGTTTAGTTTCGCCACGCAATGATGTAACTTCTTTGGTCAGGTCATCAAATTTATTCGACAGAAACTCCACGGTTTTAAGCAACTCTGGGATCATTTCCGTATTTTTCTGTATTGCTGAGATCTCTGACATGGGGCCCTTAAGCGAAGATTCAATCGTCGCCTCTAGTTTTTTTAGGAGAGAGGCCTCAAACGAGTTAGAAAATTCACCTATCTCAGCTTTGCTCGGTGAGCACTCGGAGCGATGAGGCTCGTTTTCCGAGGATCCAACAGGAACGTCGTTGCTAACCCTGGGTTTATGTGGCTTGCATTCCGGGCATTTCCATGATGACTTCGCTTTCACAGAGAGCTTTCCGAAATTTTCTTTGCTCATGTTCACACATATATAATGGTAGAAAAGAGTACACGAGTGACATACCAGTTTCTCTGTCACACTAATAACCTTCTGACAGGCGTTGCAGGAACTCATAGTGATAGTTTCTTCCGGTAACCCACTCGCGCTTCTAGGACTACGAATCCCGTAGCAGGTCGGTCGTAGCCTCTACTGCGTAGCAGATTCACTGACGTCACGTTGCGTAGTCCTTACTTGGAGGTAGGTGTACCGAGATTTCGTCACGTCGTAGTCAAGCAGATTTGGCCTAACGGTTACTTGCTTGACTTTACACCCGACGACCCGCGGTTCAAATCTCAAGACTGCCGGTGATTTTTTCTTCTTTAATATCACAGACGGAACACTTTAACAGCCGTTTGTCTCACTCAAGCCCCGCCCACTGGGTGGAGTCAGTCCATTAAAACACTGTAGGTGCGACAGAGAATTGGAATTCACTACTAGCAACCAATCACGAATTTTCACGTTTGAATTTATAGCAACTAATATCGACACGTCTGCTCACAGCGATGAGCGGCGATGAACTGACTATATATATGACAATAGCATATAGATAGAAAAATTACAAAATGGATAGAATTTGAAACATGCAGGGGATGGATACATGAAACATGTGCAAGGGCTACAATGAAACAATTTGACATAACAAAAAAAGTTGTTTGTTTCTTGTGCCAAACTAAGGAACCCACAAAAACAATTGCAAACTCTGATGTTATAAGCACAGAAATTTTCAATATTAAAAATACAGTCGCTCAGTTAAACAAAGACGACCTGGATTCATTGAAACCACCAGAGTATCTTTCCAGTTTTGTAATTGATCATGCTCTTTATTTATTAAATAATGATGAATATTACATTTTACCAGTTGAGCAAGCAAGTCACCTGTATGGTCCCACATCTAAACAAAATTCTTTTTACGATAGATTAGAAATTCAGTTAGGTAAGGATGTTATATTTCCTATATGTCTCAATCACCGTTATTTTCTCGTATTTTTATCAATTGCATCCAAAGTACTGCAAATTTTCGATCCTTTGGGATATGAACCCACAGTCGGTAAACAGATTATTATTGAAACCAATAAACTTTTGCAGATTAAAAAATATAAGTTAAAATTTAGCAAATATGAATCGCCAGCTCATGTTTTGCAAACAGATGGCTATAATTGTGGGCCCATAATTATTTATTTCTTTGAGAGTATAAAAAATAAAACCAAACCTACCTCAAAAATTAACTTTGATGAATATCGCTTTCATATAAAAGAATTGATACTTCAGAAAAGTGATGTAGTAAAGTTTGAAAACAATCAATAAAATCTCTTAAATTTATATTTTAATTTAGAATATATTTTGCAGCAAAATTAAACTGCCTTCACTAGTATTGGCGGAAATCAAAGTTTTCATAAAAAAATTGGTAATCACATATTCATTTTGATATTCTGTAAAATATATAACCACGCTATCAAACCTCGTGAAAATGAAACCTCAAAAATGTCCTCAAAAATAATGACTAACATGTTTGAAACATCAAAAGTTTAACATAACTGACTACCGTTGCTTCGGACGGTAATTTAAGAGAGAAAAAGCAACAAGAAACTCTTTACATTTATATTTGTCAAATGTAATTTATACAATTTTGCGTTTTACATATCCTCTTCACCATGATAGCTCAGTGGCTGAAACCCCGCTTATCGTGCAGAAGGTTCAAATACCGGTCGGGCCGACACCAATTTGTCATTTCTAAAGAAATAGGTGTGGTTAATTTATCATGGTTGTTAACTGTGAGGAACCTCACATGGCCAAGTTGTACTTTGGCATTTGACAGTATACTCGTATACAGGACTTCCCCCTAACACGTAAGTCAACCAAAACCTCCCGCAGAAATCACTACTGAGTTTAGTAGCTATAAAGTAACCGAACTGCAAAAGACGCGTTGAAATCATCTGATATTGCAGCCCTTAAATTTATTACAATTATAGTAAAATGGCGCTAAACTTAACATGTCTTTTCTCACGAGGAAACCCACATGGCTTGGTTGTACTTAGTCATGCGACAGTGTGTTCGTATAAAAATGGCAATGAGCCTGCTCACTATCACGTAAGTACATTGTACGTTGAATTTTTCCCTATTTCTTAGGTGTTAAGTTTTATTCACAAATTCCGACCAAATACTCTACACATAAATTGAAGGTTTAATTGCTGTTCATAATAATATGACTTGATATGTGTTGCATAGAACTAACTAAGGCGCTTCTTTTGATACTACTTCCTGAGTTGCTAGAAGCTTTTGGTCGACGTTATCATAGCTATTTGTTTGAGCGCAATCGGCCGCTGGATTGTACCATACGAATGAAGGGTTAAAAGCTCTTCATAATAATATGACTTGATATGTTTTGCATAGAAATAACCAAGGCGCTTCTATTGACACCACTAACAGTGTGGCTAGAAGCTTTTGGTCAAATTTATCTTAGCTATTCGTATGAGCGCAATCGGCCGCTGGATTGTACCATACGAATGAAGGGTTAAAAGCTCTTCATAATAATATGACTTGATATGTTTTGCATAGAACTAACCAAGGCGCTTCTATTGACACCACTTACAGTGTGGCTAGAAGCTTTTGGTCAAATTTATCTTAGCTAATTGTATGAGCGCAATTGGCCGCTGGATTGTACCTTAAGTAAATGAAGGGTTAAAAGCTCTTCATAATAATATGACTTGATATGTTTTGCATAGAACTAACCGAGGCGCTTCTACTGACACCACTTACAGAGTGGCTAGAAGCTTTGGGTCTATATCTAATCGGTTTTTTTAATATTTTTCATTTCGACTTTATACTCTACATATCAAAGGAGGGTTAAAAGCTCTTTATAATGGTATGTTTGGGTCGTGGTTTTAAAGGACATATTCATACGCTTCCACTGACACCACTATCAGGGTGGCTAGAAGCTTTTGGTCGACGTTATCATAGCTATTTGTTTAAGCGCAATCGGCCGCTGGATTGTACCATACGAATGAAGGGTTAAAAGCTCTTCATAATGGTATGTTTGGGTCGTGGTTTTAAAGGACATATTCATACGCTTCTACTGACACTACTATCAGGGTGGCTAGAAGCTTTTGGTCGACGTTATCATAGCTATTTGTTTGAGCGCAATCGGCCGCTGGATTGTACCATACGAATGAAGGGTTAAAAGCTCTTCATAATAATATGACTTGATATGTTTTGCATAGAACTAACCAAGGCGCTTCTTTTGATTCCACTTCCTGAGTGGCTAGAAGGTTTTGGTCAAATTGATCATAGCTATTTGTATGAGCGCAATCGGCCGCTGGGTTGTACCTTACGAATGAAGGGTTAAAAGCTCTTCATAATAATATGACTTGATATGTTTTGCATAGAACTAACCAAGGCGCTTCTATTGACACCACTTACAGTGTGGCTAGAAGCTTTTGGTCAAATTTATCTAAGCTAATTGTATGAGCGCAATTGGCCGCTGGATTGTACCTTACGAATGAAGGGTTAAAAGCTCTTCATAATAATATGACTTGATATGTTTTGTATAGAACTAACCGAGGCGCTTCTACTGACACCACTTACAGAGTGGCTAGAAGCTTTGGGTCTATATCTAATCGGTTTTTTAAATATTTTTCATTTCGACTTTATACTCTACATATCAAAGGAGGGTTAAAAGCTCTTCATAATGGTATGTTTGGGTCGTGGTTTTAAAGAACATATTCATACGCTTCTACTGACACCACTATCAGGGTGGCTAGAAGCTTTTGGTCGACGTTATCATAGCTATTTGTTTGAGCGCAATCGGCCGCTGGATTGTACCATACGAATGAAGGGTTAAAAGCTCTTCATAATAATATGACTTGATATGTTTTGCATAAAACTAACCAAGGCGCTTCTACTGACACTACTTACAGAGTGGCTAGAAGCTTTGGGCCTATATCTAATCGGTTTTTTTAATATTTTTCATTTCGACTTTATACTCTACATATCAAAGGAGGGTTAAAAGCTCTTCATAATGGTATGTTTGGGTCGTGGTTTTAAAGGACATATTCATACGCTTCTACTGACACCACTATCAGGGTGGCTAGAAGCTTTTGGTCGACGTTATCATAGCTATTTGTTTGAGCGCAATCGGCCGCTGGATTGTACCATACGAATGAAGGGTTAAAAGCTCTTCATAATAATATGACTTGATATGTTTTGCATAGAACTAACCAAGGCGCTTCTATTGACACCACTTACAGTGTGGCTAGAAGCTTTTGGTCAAATTTATCTTAGCTATTCGTTTGAGCGCAATCGGCCGCTGGATTGTACCATACGAATGAAGGGTTAAAAGCTCTTCATAATAATATGACTTGATATGTTTTGCATAGAACTAACCGAGGCGCTTCTTTTGACACCACTTACAGTGTGGCTAGAAGCTTTTGGTCAAATTTATCTTAGCTATTCGTATGAGCGCAATCGGCCGCTGGATTGTACCATACGAATGAAGGGTTAAAAGCTCTTCATAATAATATGACTTGATATGTTTTGCATAGAACTAACCGAGGCGCTTCTACTGACACCACTTACAGAGTGGCTAGAAGCCTTGGGGTCTATATCTAATCGGTTTTTTTAATATTTTTCATTTCGACTTTATACTCTACATATCAAAGGAGGGTTAAAAGCTCTTCATAATGGTATGATTGGGTCGTGGTTTTAAAGGACATATTCACACGCTTCTATTGACACCACTTTCAGGGTGGCTAGAAGCTTTGGGTCGATGTCAAATACTTCTTTTTGGATTTTTCTTTTGACCACTTACTCTACATTAGGTTTAAGGGAGTCTAGGTTTATCTGTCTTACCTTTAGTAGGAGTCTGAACATAAATCGATGAATAACTTGTTTATTTAGCATGTTTTATGCAGTATTTGAATGGTTTTATGTGTTTGAATTGAAGACTTTTTAATTTGGTCGGTTTATAATCGGCCGCTGAAATCGGCCGCTAACTTCACACCGGTCACAACGTTTTGTTTAGCTGATGAGATTTGCGGAATTGAGTTGTATATTAGTTCCGTACGCATTTTGTGTCGGCATTCATCTCATCACACTCTTTTTGTTTTGTAGATAGTGTGTTGGAATTCGGAGACAACCAAAATTTAACTGAACTTACTTAAAGAGTATTAAATTTTGTAAAAAAAACGGATTAAAATTAGGTTTTCATTTGCGTTTATGGTTCTCTGTTGTCCACTTAAAGATTTTACTAGAAACAAAAATAATTACTAAGAAGGCACTCATATAAAGCTTATGGCACGCTTAATAGTTTATTGAGAAAACCGTATAACAAGCTCAATCCGTAAATTATGAGCAATTTTATGTATGATTGAAATTATTATATAAAAAACCTTTCGTACTCAACGGAAGTAGTAGGAAGTAGTAACTAGGGTATTCTTGAACACTCCGTATTTAATAAGGGACTAACACCATAAAAAAGGTTCAAAACCACAACTCAGCTAATAGGTATTGGTTATTCATCGTTCGAATAAAACCAACTTTATATTCACTTGAAAAGTTCAAATTGGAATATTGGAGTTTATGAAATTGGAAGCAGCTTCGCGGCCGCCGCTCGAACTCGCTGTATTTACAATTCAATTGGAAAGAGTCGCTTCTTGCTATTTTATTAGTAAAAGTGCAAACACTCGCGGCGCTGACACCGGCCGGAGGACAACTTCCAAATAGAATTTGTTACAGAACATACACACAGGTAAATACTTGGTGTTTGAGAAACTCCAAATCAATTTTACTTGCAATTCTACAAGAACCAAGAAAGTAAATCCAGTCGCTTTTGCTGTGATTGAAATGATTTGAATTTTATCGCAGTTTTATTTTTGTTAATAAATAAAGGAAAGAAAAATTTCGACACCACCGGGGATCGAACCCACGACCTGCACATGCGCCCACATAATAATCCCCACATGAGGTTTTCATGAATAAAAACATTCTAATTTATTTTGTGTTTTATGACCATTTAACCGTTAAAATATAATTCTTCTTTAAATTATAAATCTCAAGCTCAAACTCCAACTTCTATTGCACACCATAGTGTACAAATAGTTGTTGTAATCACTCATATCCTTCACTAGTACCAATTGTTATAATTATAAATACAAATAGGAATTGATCAAACTAAGATATATTAAAATTTGAATGTTTTTGTTCACGAAAACCTCATGTGGGGGTTTTAACTAATAAACAAAGGATAAAGAAGTTACTCATATGTCGACGGTGCACGGATGACAAGGCTGAGGTAACATATACATACATACATATACTCACGCTCTTAGTTCCCGGTAGGCAGATACCAAGTTCTCCACTTTGTACTATCCCACCACAACTCTCGAGGTTCATTTAAATTCATCAATTGTTTTTACATGGCCTTTTCGGAAGCCTGCCATTTTCAGGACATTTTATTTGTTCAATATATTTGGCGCGTAAGTTCACAATAATTATGTGCATAATATTTGTACCTATATGTATATTCAAATACAGTTTTTTTTATTAGAAAACTAAACATTACTTAGGAGACTTTATAAGTACAAATAACAGTATTAGGAGAATCAAGGTAAGCATTTATTTTGTGCAAATTTATATTTTGCCGTTTGTAGTAAAAGAAGTACAAGCGTCGACCCTTGCCGACCTGGGTCGCAAAATTTCCGTTCACTTTATGTCAAAGTTGGTGCGGTCAAGCATGTCTAGTAGATACCTCCGGAGGGGATATACACTCTTTGTTTGTCCACCATTATTCATACAGGATATTTAACTCAGATTATTCCTTGAAAATTCCCGAAAGTATCTCGTTTCAGAATTGTATAATATTTTAGTTATCATCATATTTATAAATAAAAGATGTTATTAAAGGAAAGAAAAATTTCGACACTGGCGGGGTTCGAACCCGCGACCTTCGGGTACACTGTAGCTCAGTTGGCAGAGCGACGGGGGCGTATACCGCGATTCGAACCCCGCCAGTGTCGAAATTTTTCTTTTCTTTCCTTTAATAACATCTTTTATTTATGAGTAATAATCCCCACATGAGGAATTCATGTCAAAAAACATTAAATCATCATATTTTATCAAATCAACGTGTATCAAGAAAATATAAATTGAACAGGAAAATTCTTAATGAACGAAAGCAAAAATAAAACAAAAACCTCCTTTGATGCCTGAGTTATGAAAATATGGTCAAATGTGAATAAATTGTAACTTATAAAAGATTGAATAAACATATTTAAAGTGTTATTGAATGAATATGTTAGTTTACATATTATTTACAAATGGATCGAATAAAAAAAAAACTCTGATAGCCGACAAACAAAGTACTATTGCAAAAGAAAAATTAAAAATAAATTAAACCTGCAACGTTTTTACTTAAAAATTGACATAAACTTTCAAGGTTTACTTTCGGGGATTAAAATAGGCGTCAGTCTGTCACGATAGATATCGCCATTATTATTCAGAGAGAATTCCAAGTTATTTCGTTTCATTGAAGACGCCCATTTGCCTTCTCGAAATTACGTTAGGCTAGCCCGCCTCTTTGGAGTTCGAACGTTTTTCCCCGATTCCGAACAGAAAAAAAAACTTTTGTCATTAGGCCGCTATTCAAACGCTTTCAAAAGTTAGCGTGTTACAATAATAAAGCAGTTTTGTGGTATTATCCTTTAAATACCTGGGACTGGATAAAGGAAAATGTACTTTTTCGGTGACTTCTTTTTATACTGATGAGACCGCCATCATTTCTGTTACTTTAACGTTTAAATGGTTTAAGTTAAGTACGTTTTGTGATTCAGTTTGAATTGTTCCAAATTGGAACAGGCTAGAATATGCTTATAATGGTTTTCATCCTACATTTTAACGCATCGAGGTAAATAAACTATTTGTATTTGGTTTGGGCACATAGAGAGGATGGGTGATAATTGGGTAAATTAGTAAAAGAGATCCAAAGAGCCGATGTAGAAGGTAATGTTAGCAGAGGACGACCTCGGAAGACACATTTGGACCAATGGGGGGAGTATGCTTAAAAAGGAAGGCCTCCGAAATAATATAAAAAAAATATATAATATAAAAATTGTTTATTGCGCATTTTGAATTACATAGTGATTTTTCCAATGGCCCCTGCACTAGGTAAAACCTGTATTGCGGGTGGCCTTTCTCGATATTTACATTGATTTCCAAATTAAAATTATACACAAACATAATTATTAAAGAAAAAATCTAACACTAATAAAGTACACAAAATAAGCAGAACCAAGAAAATAATTTATAGAAAAATAAAAAATAAAAAAAATGAAAACTACTTTACTTGGATGTATAGTGTATAGTATATATATAAGAAGAATAAAACAGGTCACTTACACTCCATACTATATATGTCCCCATCGAGGGGCTCAGATAGTCAGATGACTCAATAAAGTATATAAACTTAGTTTAAATTATTTAAAAAAAAGTAGAGTTTACCACACATGCGATTTAACCCGAGTCCTCTAGATTGTAAGCCAAGCGTTTCATCACTATACCACCGAGGCAGTTAAAACACAAGACTAAAGAGACACGGAGGTTAAGACTTTCCATTAGTTGCGTTAAAATATTCACGATGATAATCCAATAAAAGCATATCGTGTTAAAGCTGTATAAAGTTGCAGAACGGAGGCGCTATGAGGCTTGGTTTCCGTGACTAATTTCATAATGAAACTTTGTCATGTCTTGCTACGCTCATGTATCCAATTATAACTTTCTTTATTAAATAATTAAAATGTGTTACAATTATATTATAACTTGACAAGATTAGGTTAGTTCATCACACCCTTGTTGGCAAAGGAGCATTCAATTATTCAATTAATAAGCTCCTGAGAAATCGGTTGTGCTTATTATGGAAATGAAAGTTTTATGAAAATTTGATTGAATATGCCGATGGTATTTGGGTGTGAGTTATATCACCTTACATTAGTGGCAATAATTAGTACGTGAGTGCGTAGTGGGCATATTTTTTAATTTCTTACTTGTTTAGAAAATTACTATCAAATAGTTTTTGTGATATCTGCAATGAATCTTGAATAAATTATGCTAGAAAAGTATATATATTTTTAACTGTAACCCTTATTCTCAATGATTTTTAAAGAATTAGTAACTTATGATACGTTTATGATCCTGACCGCTACAAAAAAAACATAACATACACATATGAGAAACTTTAATTTAGTATTCGGTTTTTTTATTCGTTTGCCATTTCGCTACATTCACATCGGCGTACAGTGAAAAAATAATTCAATTTTGTGTTATACAATAGTTCTTGTAGTAACGAACGGCCAATCCACATATTTTGACTAAGGTGTAGAGTTTGTGAAGTTAGGCCTTGTAGAGCTAGCATCTCATAATAAAATAATTTAGTGAACGTTCAATGTCCTGCAAAGTGGTTTTGTAAGTAAAGTCTAAGTTTTTGTAAATAAACTGTACTCAAACCGTGCTTGAAATATCAAAGCTGTATAGAAAATTAAATTGAGACAATTTGCAACCTTTTTAAAAAGAGTATTGTTTCACCTCATTATTTTAAGGTTTCTAATATGACGTGACGACGTGATAGCTCAATAGGTAGAATACCGGTTAACGTGTAAGCGACTAGTGTTCAAATCGCGGGTCGGGCCTACACCAATTTGTCTTTTCTAAAGACATATGTTTGGTTAATTTATCATGGTTGTTAACGGTGAGGGAAAACATCGTGAGGAAACCCACATGGCTGAGTTGTACTTAGTCATGTGACAGTGTATTCATACAAAACGGCGATAGGCCTGCCCCCTATCACGTGAGTACACTGTCCATGCAAAACGTGGGTACTCTAAACACCGGGTGACAAAGTCACGTGATGTTCAGAAGTATTAGTACCACTGCCAACCCCTTCGGGGATATTCGGCGTGAACGATTATGTTTCATGTTTATTTATGTTCTAATATTTCAGTTCAGACTTAGGTTAAAAAATCTGCCACCATCATCACAATTCATCCTTTTTTATAATATCTTTTCCCAACGAAAAGACAAAAATGTCCTAAGAATACATCGTATGAAATGCTGGCTACCCTGTTTGGGATTTTACAAAAAAAACTGACGAAATGTATTTTCAATAGTCGATTTTAACGTTGATAAATGAAAAAAACACTAATTTCCGTTATATTCAGATAAGTATCCAAACTGAAATGTTAATAAATTAAAGTTGCTTACCTTCGGTCACAAAAGCAGGTCAAATATGAAATAAAAAGATAATAATTCTACTGTCCTTACTAAGTAATCAAACTATAAAACTTTCTTCCACAATTTATCGGTGAGAGTTATACAACCATCTTATAAATCACCCCATCCTCCCCTCGAGGGTGCCAGTCTCATCTGCGAAGGTGTTTATTTGAGAAGGATGTTCAAATACGCTTCAAATTTTCTTCACAAATACCTGGAACACAAATCCTTTGAAAGCCGATGAAATTTTGAATTAACCCTCCTTCATAATGTAGATAAATTAACTTTGAGCAAAAATATTTCCGTTAAATGTTTACAAGTAAATTTTTAATTGGCCGCCCATTTCGAAGCTTTTCCCCAAAAAAAGGTCGGAACGAGCTTTATGATCAAAATTTACCATTTGCCAGACAATTTCGGTACTTCACAAGGACACAGATCGTACCATAAAGCATGATTTGTAACAAAATTCACTGTTTTTAATTAAGATTCAATACAAATTTTCGCCTTTTGACTAACTCGCCGTTCATGAAATAATAAGCATCAAAATTACTGTACAAAAAAATCAAACGAAGGTTTGGTTCAAGTTGGCTTTTGCTGTGAAAAACTGACACCTGAAAATATAGCTCTAAACTTCATCACAACATAACATCTAGTTAAAAATATATCTCGCAAAACCCCAGAGAGATATATTTGGGATGAATTTCTTGAAGCTAAAAATTAGGTGTTGAACACTTTAACATTGAACTCAGGACGCTTGTATTTTATAAGGGCCCTTCGTCATATAAAATAAATGAGAACGAGTTCAGGTGGTCGGAACATCGTCCTACTGGGAGCGATAGACCCTGATTGAGCAGATCAGTCGTTGCGAACTAAACTATCGCAAACTCTAATATAACTCCATGATAGTTTAGAGTTGAATGTCGTCGTTGAGAATACACAACATTTTGTCTAGCTGATGAGATTTGCGGAACTGGGTTGTATATTAGTTTCGCACGCATTTTGCGTCGATATTCATCACACTCTTGTTATTTTGTAGATAGTGTGTTGGAAATTATAGTTAAAAAAACTTGACTTTTACTCTGTTTTAATTTAATAAGAAATGTTCGTATTCAAATTTGGTTATTATTTGTGTTCACGGCTCTCTGTTTTTCACTTAAAGAATTACTAAGAGAGCACTCATATAAGCGTATGGCACGTTTAATAGTTGATTGAGAAACCCGTATAATAAGCTCAATCAGTATATAATGAGCAATTTTATGTATGATTGGAACTATTATATAAAAAACCTATCGTACTCAACGGAAGTAGTAATCCTTTTAACCCCAACTGGCACTTGGGGTTAAAAGGATTTAACTAGGGTATTCTTGAACCCTCCGTATTTACCTAATAAGGGACTAACACCATAACAAAGGTTCAAAACCACAACTCAGCTAATAGGTATTGGTTATTCATCGTTCGAATAAAACCAACTTTATATTCACTTGAAAAGTTCATATTGGAATATTGGAGTTTATGAAATTGGAAGCAGCTTCGCGGCCGCCGCTCGAACTCGCTGTATTTACAATTCAATTGGAAAGAGCCGCTTCTTGCTATTTTATTAGTAAAAGTGCAAACACTCGCGGTGCTGACACCGGCCGGAGGACAACTTCCAAATATAATTTCTTACAAAACATACACCCAGGTAAACACTTGGTGCCTCGAGAAACTCGAAGTCAATTTTACTAGCAAATTTTGCTGTGATTGAAAAGATTTGAATTTTATCGCGGTTTTATTTTTTGTTAATAAATAAAGGAAAGAAAAATTTCGACACCACCGGGGATCGAACCCACGACCTGCACATGCGCCCACATAATAATACCCACATGAGGTTTTCATGAATAAAAACATTCTAATTTATTTTGTGTTTTATGACCATTTAATTGGTACTTTCTAACCGTTAAAATATAATTCTTCTTTAAATTATAAATCTCAAGCTCAAACTCCAACTTCTATTGCACACCATAGTGTACAAATAGTTGTTGTAATCACTCATATCTTTCACTAGTACCAATTGTTATAATTATAAATACAAATAGGAATTGATCAAACTAAGATATATTATAATTTGAATGTCTTTGTTCACGAAAACCTCATGTGGGGATTTAACTAATAAATAAAGGATAAAGAAGTCACTCATATGTCGACGGCGCACGGATGACAAGGCTGAGGTAACATATACATACATATACTCACGCTCTTAGTTCCCGGTAGGCAGATACCAATTTCGACACTTTGTACTATCCCGCCAAAACTCTCGAGGTTCATTTACATTCATCTATCGTTTTTACATGGCCTTTTCGGAAGCCTGCCATTTTCGGGACATTTTATTTGTTCAATATATTTGGCACGTAAGTTCACAATATTTATGTGCATAATATTTGTACCTATATGCATATTAAAATACGGTTTTATAAAAACTCTCTGATAGCCGACAAACAAAGCACTATTGCAAAAGAAAAATAAAAAATAAATTAAACCTGCAACGTTTTTACTTAAAAATTGACATAAACTTTCAAGGTTTACTTTCGGGGATTAAAATAGGCGTCAGTCTGTCACGATAGATATCGCCATTATTATTCAGAGAGAATTCCAAGTTATTTCGTTTCATTGAAGACGCCCATTTGCCTTCACGAAATTACGTTAGGCTAGCCCGCCTCTTTGGAGTTCGAACGTTTTTCCCCGATTCCGAACAGAAAAAAAAACTTTTGTCATTAGGTCGCTATTCAAACGCTTTCAAAAGTTAGCGTGTTACAATAATAAAGCAGTTTTGTGGTATTATCCTTTAAATACCTGGGACTGGATAAAGGAAAATGTACTTTTTCGGTGGCTTCTTTTTATACTGATGAGACCGCTATCATTTCTGTTACTTTAACGTTTAAATGGTTTAAGCTAAGTACGTTTTATGTTTTGGAACACGCTAGAATATGCTTATAATGGTTTTCATCCTACATATTAACGCATCGAATGAAAAAATGGAAAAAAGCATGCCTACGTGTACATATATTTTAGTAGGATAAATTTGTAAATATTGACTTTTAAAGCAACTAATATAAGAATTACAAAACTTTGATAAGAACTATATAACTTGAATTGCATGCTGAAACACAGACCTTCGTCTAGTTCGGCTGCAATTATCTTTTAAATTGCACTGTAAAGCTAAGCACAGTTTTTGTTTATAAACCATTATAATAAACTTGTACGCTTTTCTTAAATAAACTATTTGTATTTGGTTTGGGCACATAGAGAGGATGGGTGATAATTGGGTAAATAAGTAAAAAAGATCCATAGAGCCAATGTAGAAGGTAATGTTAGTAGAGGACGACCTCGGAAGACACATTTGGACCAATGCACAGTGGTACCGCCGCCATACAAGGGCGGTCATAAATACCTTACTCTCTTAATTTGCATTTTTTTTTTGGGTAAATCAATAAAATAACGTTTAAGATTGTATACTTATGATGTATTTAATTGTTAGAAGTAAATAAAGAAGTAAAAGTATACCACCACCATGATTTTTATACAATTCAAAGAAATAAAATAAATAGGTATAAATATATTAATTTATTTCTAATGATAACTACGAAATATCTACTTTTTGGTACTAATAAAATTGTCAATTTACTATTTTTACCATAAAAAATACATTATAACTATTTCTATTTTAAACTTACAGCTAAGTATACATGCATCTCTTACTAAACTGAAAAAAAGTACCTACTACAAATAAATTGGAATATAAATCAAACTTTTAATAGATGTAACACTTCTTTAGACATAACACTTTTTTTCTGACGGGGGAGTTTTCGATGGCCAGTAATAAATGGATCCAAACTGAGTAAAAGTCTATTTAGCAAATCCGAATTACTAACTTCTCTTGACATCTTGCGCGTGTGATCTCGTCTGAAGGACTTATAGTGGTATGTGGGGTGTGTGTAGCTTACTTGAGGTGGTAAGTATCTTCAGTGAAAGTCCTTATTCCAGTTGCACACGATTTAATAAATAATAACACATACACTATACACAATAGAAGGATTGAAGAATAATTTGTAAGTACTAAACACTAATTAATAGGTAAAACAAAAGTCAACAAAATAGAACACAACACGAGAGTTAGATATTACAGTACGAAATAGCGCGAATGAATTTGCAATAATTACGGCGACACGTTATTAGCCGAGAAACAATCAAGGGACGACTGACTGACTAGCGATAGCTTCGATGCACACACCTGGCCCTCAATCAACCAGTTATTTCCGGATTATCTAAGATCGAGCGCCGAGAACAATGCGCATGGATACTTACTCTTCCAGCTAACGTATGTATTCGGTTCCCATTACGTTTTCATAAACGTTTGTATGTGAAAACGTAAACGTGTTAATGTTGTTGTACAAATTTGTAAATAGTTTAATTTTAATAAAAGTGTATAAATAAAACAATGTAAATAAATATTAAATTAGTAGGTATCCTACATTACTCCCCTCCAGAGACCGTGTCTACGGGCGATAGTAATCAGGAAATCTTACATGACGTCCGGAACGTGTAGTTTTAATAGACTCTGGCGAGGAAGAAGGAACATTATTAGTATGGGGAATGTTTAATGAGAGGTTGTTAGTAGGCAAACAATCTTGTATTAAAAAATGCGGGTTTAAGACGATCGATAGAAACCGATACCGTTTTATTCTTAATTGAAATTTTGAAAACTTTATCTCCTCTCTCTAACACTTGGTAGGGTCCCGTATACGCTGGTTGCAGTGAACCTCTCAACGAGTCTTCCCTAAGGAATACGTGGCTGGATGAGGATAATTCTTTGAAAATAAAGATTTTATCTTTATTATGGCGCGCAGCTGGGACTGGTTTTAAATTCTCGTGATATTGTTTGAGACGTGCAGTAAAATCAGACAAATCGGTAGTACCAGTGGTTGATGGTACAAAAAATTCACCTGGAAGTCTCAGTGGCTCGCCATACAGAAGCTCTGCAGATGAAGACTGAAGGTCTTCTTTGAATGCGCTTCTAATACCTAATAAAACTAAGGGAAGGGCTTCAACCCAGTTGGTATCAGCATGGCACATTATTGCTGTTTTTAATTGGCGATGAAACCGCTCAACTAAACCGTTGCATGCCGGATGATAGGCAGTGGTGCGTCTATGAGTGAAACCAACCATTTTGGACAAATGTCCGAAGATGGCCGATTCAAATTGTCGTCCTTGGTCAGTTACTATAACCTGAGGACTACCGAAACGTGAAAACCATCCAGTAACTAATGCACGGGCAACTGTCTCAGCCGTAATGTCTGCTAATGGCACGACTTCCGGCCAACGCGTGAATCGGTCCACCGCCGTTAGGCAATAGCGAAATCCAAGGCAAGGTGGAAGTGGGCCGATGAGATCTATGTGCACAAACTGGAAACGAGCTCGAGGAAGTGGAAAAGTACCAAGAGGTGCAGACGTGTGTCTGGTAATCTTCGTTCTTTGGCAGTTTAGACATGCTCGAGTCCAATCACGACAATCCTTTCGTAATCCTGGCCACACGAATCGCTGCGAAACAAGTTTTGCACTAGCGCTTGCACCAGGGTGACTGAAAGAATGAAGATTGTCGAAAATCTGTTTGCGGTAGAATTTGGTAACGAAAGGTCTTGGATTAGACGTACTAACGTCACAGTATATCTTTATATGACCGTCACCAATAGGCATCTTTCTAAGGCGGAGAGAAGAAGAATCGTCATTTAAGAACGAAAGTAACTCGGAATCTGATTCTTGAGCCTTTGCTAAAGATTGCATGCTAACTGGTTCTTCTAGAACTTCTACACGTGACAGAGTATCCGCAACAACGTTATCTTTTCCGGAAATAAATTGAATATCTGTCGTGAATTGAGAAATAAAATCTAGGTGTCTATACTGACGCGGTGAGCAGTCTTTCTTACGTTCGTGGAAAGCAAAGCAAATGGGTTTGTGGTCAGTATAAACTGTGAAATGTCTAGCTTCCACCATATGCCGAAAATATTTTATTCCCTCATAGATTGCTAAAAGTTCTCGATCATAAGGTGAGTACTTTTGTTGCGAAGGACTCAGTTTTCTGGAAAAGAATGCCAGAGGTTGCCAATTACCATCAACAAATTGTTGTAAAACCGCGCCTAAAGCTACGTCAGAGGCGTCTGTGACCAATGCTAATTTGGCTTGGCAATTTGGGTGCGCAAGAAGGGCAGCCTCGGAAAGACTTTTCTTTGACTGATTGAACGCTTCTAGTGATTTATCCGTCAAATTTACTGGGTGAGAACCTTTTACTGATCCTCCTAAAAGATCGTTCATAGGTGCCTGCAGTTCAGCAGCACGTGGTATGAATCTGCGGTAAAAGTTGATCATACCTAAGTAACGACGTAATTGTTTGACAGTGGTGGGGATAGGAAAATCGATAATAGCTTGGACTTTTGAAGGGAGAGGTTGAGTGCCGTCTTTAGAAATACGATAACCTAAAAATGCAACTTCGGGAGCTCCAAAAACGCACTTTGAGACATTAATAACTATCCCGTAAGCTTTCAGTCTTTCAAAAAGAAGTAGCAAATGCTGTTCATGTTCTTCCTGTGTCCTAGAGAACACGAGGAAGTCATCAATGTACGCGTACACAAAATCAAGACCGCGGGTGACTTCATCGACGAATCTCTGAAAGGTTTGACCTGCGTTACGCAAACCAAAGGTCATGAAAGGAAATTCGTATAGCCCAAAAGGTGTAGTTATGGCTGTTTTACAAATATCAGCTTCGGATACGGGTATCTGATTAAAAGCTATGATGAGATCAATTTTTGTAAATACAGTGCATCCTGATAAGCTATGTGCAAAATCATGAATATGGCGAATTGGGTAACTATCAGGAACTGTTCGCGAATTCAGTAATCTATAATCACCGCAAGGCCGCCAGCCTTCGTCTTTTTTAGCTGCTAGATGAAGTGGAGAAGACCACGGGCTCTTAGATGGACGAGCGGTCCCACTGCTGAACATATCCTCAAACTCTTTTTTAGCAATTTTAAGTTTATCCGGTGCTAAACGTCGAGGAGAACACGATATAGGTGGACCTGGTGTTGTCCGAATGTGGTGTACAGTGTTATGTTTCGGTGTACGTGGTGTGCCAGCTGGTCGAGTAATATCTGGAAATAGCTCTAATAGTTTGTGGTACTTACTATCGCCAGTCAGTACCTTGACCGATGAGATGCTAGATGTTACAGCAACAGAAGCTAGTGATGACAATTTTGTAGTGCAATCTATCAGTTTTTGATTGCGGCAATCTACAAGTAAATTATAATAACTAAGAAAGTCGACACCAATGATTGGCTTAGTTACGTCAGCAACTACAAAGTGCCAAGCAAAATCTCGACGCAATCCTTGATTTAAATTAAATTTCACATAACCATATGTCTCTATTTTTGTTCCATTAGCCGCGCACAGTTGGTAGCTTGTTTTTTTACGCCGCTCGCGAAGTGCAGTTCGTGGGAAGACACATAAATCGCTCCCGGTATCTACCAGAAATTGTGTCTTCGAGCTGCGGTCCGTCACGAACAGGCGACCGGTATTGATAGGGCAATCGTCTGTCGCCATTATCGACTGCCCTTGGAGTTTTCCGAAAAATCGCATGGTTTTACGCATTTTTGCGCTTGGCTGCCGAATTTTCCATGGTACCAACACATGGGATATTTCCGGTAACTGGATTGTGATCTTGTTGATGCTGAACGGCTCCTTTGATGGCGTTTGGCTCTATTTCGCGTTCTAGACTCACGACCAGTTGTAAGTGCTTCAACATGCCTTGTTAGTGCCGCTACTTGCTTGGTCAGCAGATCAATAGCCGAGTCTTTATGTGATGCTGACGATGATGATGCCATTGCAACATTAGGTGATGGTGGTGCAATGTCGTTGATTCTGTCAGCTAATTCAGCGAGAGTGGCTAGAGGACTGCCTTCTTGACAGGCAAGAATGGACTGTATGGAGTTTGGCAGACGACTGGTCCAAATAGTCTTGATGAACTCATCTGGTACGTCTGCACCGGCCAACTGCTGCAAGTGCCGTAGAAATTGTGATGGTCGGCGGTCTCCGAGCTCTTCATACATGAGAAGTTGTTTAACTCTATTCTCTTTTGACAGGGATAATCTTTTTATAAGCTCCGTTTTAAGCTTAACGTACATGTTGGTACTCGGAGGAAGCGTGATGAGGTCCTCGACCACGGCTGCATATTTGCTATCTAAGTTTGCAATGACGTGATAGTATTTTGTGTTGTCTTTTGAAATACCAGCCAAAGCAAACTGTGCCTCTAACTGCCCAAACCATAATGCCGGTTTGTCAGGCCAAAACGTCGGCAGATGCACTCCAACCTTACACACATCAGCAGATGTTGACGTCATCGGCGCGTTTTCGATAACTTGTTCATGTGGTTGCGTCACCGTCGCTGGATTAGGACGGCCGCGTAGAGTGCTCGTGGATGAGTCATACTCACTGTCACTCATATTCTTTTACCGCGTGTTCGTAGGGGTCACCAATATAGTGGTATGTGGGGTGTGTGTAGCTTACTTGAGGTGGTAAGTATCTTCAGTGAAAGTCCTTATTCCAGTTGCACACGATTTAATAAATAATAACACATACACTATACACAATAGAAGGATTGAAGAATAATTTGTAAGTACTAAACACTAATTAATAGGTAAAACAAAAGTCAACAAAATAGAACACAACACGAGAGTTAGATATTACAGTACGAAATAGCGCGAATGAATTTGCAATAATTACGGCGACACGTTATTAGCCGAGAAACAATCAAGGGACGATAGACTGACTAGCGATAGCTTCGATGCACACACCTGGCCCTCAATCAACCAGTTATTTCCGGATTATCTAAGATCGAGCGCCGAGAACAATGCGCATGGATACTTACTCTTCCAGCTAACGTATGTATTCGGTTCCCATTACGTTTTCATAAACGTTTGTATGTGAAAACGTAAACGTGTTAATGTTGTTGTACAAATTTGTAAATAGTTTAATTTTAATAAAAGTGTATAAATAAAACAATGTAAATAAATATTAAATTAGTAGGTATCCTACAGACTTACAGAATTTATTGTTTGATTCAGTTGCCTCTTCAGATAACTCCCCGAACGATACTATAACGTGTTGCCCTACCTGAGCCCCGTGAATGAGCACTTTGTGGCGGAAGCTGGAAGGTTCAACCACGGATATTCTTGGATCAAAAGACGCGCGGTTTCTAATTCATATTTCTCGAAAATTACTTAAAATATGTTTATGTTTCTGTGCAACTGTTCCGCCATGTTCCAATAGCCATACCTAATATAAATGCATCCTTGTAAAGATACATTTAATCGTATAACCTGGAAAGAAAAGTTAAAACTGTTGTATCGGGTTTTGAGAATTTGCTAATTTTGAGTCTACGCAGTAGTCTTTAAGAACTCGTAGAAGCTACATAGGCAGCTCTTGGCGGCTGAATGTTTTTGTATTCGAAAGAAGACACTTTAATCTTAAAATTGTACTATGTGAGAACCATTGACGATATCTGACATACTCTTAAAACTTTAGGAAAAGTCAAAATAATGTTTATTTTTAAACAAAATATTGTTGTACATTAGAAGGGACTAAACATGTTCTAATATGACAGATAACGGTTTAAAATGTACCTGAATTGTAATACATACCTTGTTCTTGGAAATCCATATCCCGGAAGTCACTCACAAACAATGCAATTCTGAGAATTCACTACCGCATAAACAATGTTCTAATGAGTCACTGATAACGGCGAGCATAAGGGTAAGATGCTTTCACTTTGAGGGTCAAAAGCAAATTGTTCTCAAATGAAAAGGGTGACATATTTATACTTTTTGGATAGCTTGTTTATCGGTTTATCGGTAAAAACAATAAAATGAATAGTATTTGATAGTCGACTTTACCGATTAATGGCCTATGGCGGTACCACTGTGCAATGGGGAGTATGCTTAAAAAGGAAGGCATCCGAAATAAGAAGAATAAAACAGCATGTATGAAAAGATTGATGGTTGTAAACTAAACTAGAGAGGTTAGCTAAAATCGTACTAAGTGGCGATCGATAATCTATGCGTACCCCAATGTACATGTGTGTATGCGACTATTCGTGTATGTAGATGAGTACATATACTTTATAGATACAAAAACGGATTAATTACAAAGATTGATAAAATAAAACTAAACAGTAGGTCACTTACACTCCATACTATATATTTCCCCATCAAGGGGCTCAGATAGTCAGATGACTCAAGTATATAAACTTAGTTTAAATTACTAATAAATAAAGAATAAATAAAGCAAAGAAAAATTTCGACACAGGCGGGATACGATCCCGCGACCTCGGGTATACGCCCCCGTCGCTCTTGCCAATATAATTGAGCTTGACCGTGTCAATGGCTGCCAGCGCGAAATTTTTCTATCCTTTATTTCTTTTACACGTTTTAGTAGTGTTTGCGTTTCCTACCTCCGAATTTTTTTTCTAATTCAGAAGACAACTTGTCTATCTTTTCAGATATAATGCAAATGTTGAAAACGCCTAACATAATTTAAATATTTTGGTTCATGAAAACCTCATGTGGGGATTATTACTAATAAATAACGAAAAAAATTTTTCTTTCCTTCATTTATTCTTTATTTATTAGTAATAATCCCCACATGAGGTTTTCATGAACAAAAAGATTTGAATTAGTTTAAATTAATTTAAAAAAAAATGAGTTTACAACACATGTGATTTAACCCGAGTCCTCTAGATTGTAAGCCAAGCGTTTCATCATTATACAACCGAGGCAGATAAAACACAAGACTAAAGAGACACGGAGGTTAAGTGTCTTTCCATTAGTTGCGTTAAAATATTCACGATGATAATCCAATAAAAGCATATCGTGTTAAAGCTGTATAAAGTTGCAGAACGGAGGCGCTATGAGGCTTGGATTCCGTGACTAATTTCATAATGAAACTTTGTCATCTCTTGCTACGCTCATGTATCCAATTATAACTTTCTTTATTAAATAATTAAAATGTGTCACAATTATCTTATAACTTGATGAGATTTGGTTAGGTTAGGTTAGGTTAGTCATCACACCCTTGTTGGCAAAGGAGCATTCAATTATTCAATTAATAAGCTCCTGAGGAATCGGTTGTGCTTATTATGGAAATGAAATTTCTATGAAAGTGTGATTGAATATACCGATGCTATTTGGGTGTGAGTTATATCACCTAACAATAGTGGCAATAGTTAGTAGGTGAGAGCGTCGTGGGCATTTTTTTTTAATTTCTTACTTGCTTAGAAAATTACTGTCAAATATTTTTTGTGTTATCTGCAATGAATCTTGAATAAAATATACTAGAAAAGTATATATATTTTTAACTGTAACCCTTATTCTCAATGATTTTCAAAGAATTAGTAACTTATTATACGTTTATGATCCCAACGGCAAAAAAAACATAAAATACCCATATGAGAAACTTTAATTTAGTATTCGGTTTTTTTCAATCGTTTGCATGGGTTAATTAAATGAATTAAATTAAAATTAGCTCCTCTTTTCTTTATATTTATCATTACAGAACTTAATATTAAAGTCAATTTATTTATTTTACATCAATTGTTTTGTAAACACTTGTATTAATTCAATTTATCTATTTACTCGTGATCTGAGACTGCATTATAATGGAACTTTATGCACAATGGAATACATAGAGTTAATAAAGCAAAGATGTATTCTTTAGTATATTAAATTTTTTCAAGGAAAGATCATGAATGATTTCACTTCATATTCAATCTTTGCTCATGGGTACTAATCCCAAAGAGCCAGAGTTTTAAGTAAAACCTCAACCAAATTTGGCAGTTGATTATAGAATACATTATATTGGATTGAAAGAAGAAAATAAAAAAGGGACACCATCTAAATATCATATCTGATCTGACGCATAAAACGCCTTGAGGTTTCGTTCACAACACACACTACGGAATAAGTTACTCGTAGTTCTTTTCTAAGCCGGGACGCACAGTTAAATTTCATATAAATTTTCATTGATTCATGTCATAATAAAATAATTTAGTGAACGTTCAATGTCCCGCAAACTGGTTTTGTAAGTAAAGCCTAAGTTTTTTGTACTTAAACCTTGAATCAAATTAAATTGAGACAATTTTCAACCTTTTTAAGACAAGTATTGTTTCACTTCATTATTTTAAAGTTACTAAGATTTCAGTTCAGACTTAGGTTAAAACATCTTCCACCACCATCACAATTATCTTTTATTATAAAATCTTTTTCCAACGAAATTACAAAAGTGTCCTAAGAATAAATTATATGAAGCTCTGGCTACCCTGTTTACGATTTTACTAAAAAACTGACGAAATATTAATAAATAAAGAATAAATAAAGGAAAGAGAATTTTCGACACAAGCGGGAATCGAATTATTTATTCTTTATTTATTAGTAATAATCCCTACATGAGGTTTTCATGAACAAAAAGATTTCAATGACGAAATGTTATTGAAATATATTTTCAATAGCCGATTTCAAAGTTGATAAACGAAACAAAACGTATTTCCGTTTCATTCAGATTAGTACACAAAATGAAATGCTCATAAATTAAAGTTGCTTGTCCTTAGTCACGAAAGGAGGTCAAACATGAAATAAAAAGATAATAATTCTACTGTCCTTACTAAGTAATCAAACTATAAAACTTTCTTCCACAATTTATCGGTGAGAGTTATACAACCATCTTATAAATCACCCCATCCTCCCCTCGAGGGTGCCAGTCTCGTCCGCGAAGGTGTTTATTTGAGAAGGATGTTCAAATACGCTTCAAATTTTCTTCACAAATACCTGGAACACAAATCCTTTGAAAGCTGATGAAATTTTGAATTAACCCTCCTTCATAATGTAGATAAATTAAGCTTTGAGCAAAAATATTTCCATTAAATGTTTACAAGTAAATTTTTAATTGGCTGCCTATTCTCAAGACTTTAACCCAAAAAAGGTCGGAACGAGCTTCAAAATCAAAATTTACCATTTGCCAGACAATTTTGGTAGCTCACAAGGACACAAATCATACTATAAAGCATGATTTGTAACTATATTCACTGTTTTTAATTAAGATTCAATACGAATTTTCGCCTTTTGACTAACTCGCCGTTCATGAAATAATAAGCATCAAAATTACTGTAAAAAAAATCACACGAAGGTTTGGTTCAAGTTGGCTTTTGCTGTGAAAAACAGACACCTGAAAATATAGCTCTAAACTTCATCACAACAAAACATCGAGTTAAAAATGTACCTCGCAAAACCCCAGAGAGATATATTTGGGATGAATTTCTTGAAGCTAAAAATTAGGTGTTGAACACTTTAACATTGAATTCAGGACGCTTGTATTTTATAAGAGCCCTTCGTCATATAAAATAAATGAGGACGAGTTCAGGTGGTTGGAACATCGTCCTACTGGGAGCGATAGACCCTGATTGAGCAGATCAGTCGTTGCGAACTAAACTATCGCAAACTCTAATATAACTCCATGATAGTTTAGAGTTGAATGTCGTCCTTGAGAATACACAACATTTTGTTTAGCTGATGAGATTTGCGGAACTGGGTTGTATATTAGTTTCGCACGCATTTTGCGTCGAGATTCATCACACTCTTGTCGTTTTGTAGATAGTGTGTTGGAATTCGGAGACAACCAAAATTTAACTGAACTTACTTAAAATAATAATAATAATAAATAATAACTTTATTGATAAAAAGGTACACAAATTGAGTTTCGTACTCCCTAATAAAAGGGCAAAGCCCTGTAAACTTAGGATAAGTATGAAACGAGTATTAAGTATTAAAGAGTAATTATTAAATTTTGTAAAACAAAACGGATTAAAATTAGGTTTTAATTTGCGTTTACGATTCTCTGTTTTCCACTTAAAGATTTTACTAGTAACAAAAATAATTACTAAGAAAGCACTCATATAAAGCTTATGGCACGCTTAATAGTTGATTGAGAAACCCGTATAACAAGCTCAATCAGTAAATTATGAGCAATTTTATGTATGATTGAAATTATTATATAAAAAAACCTATCGTATTCAACGGAAGTAGTAATCCTTTTAACCCCAACTAGCACTTGGGGTTAAAAGGATTTAACTAGGGTATTCTTGAACACTCCGTATTTACCTAATAAGGGACTAACACCATAAAAAAGGTTTAAAACCACAACTCAGCTAATAGGTATTGGATATTCATCGTTCGAACAAAACCAACTTTATATTCACTTGAAAAGTTCAAATTGGAATATTGGAGTTTATGAAATTGGAAGCAGCTTCGCGGCCGCCGCTCGAACTCGCTGTATTTACAATTCAATTGGAAAGAGTCGCTTCTTGCTATTTTATTAGTAAAAGTGTAAACACTCGCGGCGCTGACACCGGCCGGAGGACAACTTTCAAATAGAATTTCTTACAGAACATACACACAGGTAAATACTTGGTGTTTGAGAAACTCCAAATCAATTTTACTTGCAATTCTACAAGAACGGAGAATATTTAAAGCAAATTCAGTCGCTTATGCTGTGATTGAAACAATTTAAACTTTTTCGTAGTTTTATTTTTCGTGTTTTATGACTATTCAGTTGTTAATTTATAACCGTTAAAATATAATTGCTAGAATAATTAAGGCCTCTTACAGTTAAACTGAATTTGTAATATTATGGTCCAATTATTAAATACAGATATAAATCTTTTGTTGATACCAATTGTTATAATTATGAATAAAAAATGGGATTGATCAATCTAAGATATAATATGTTAGTATGATGTATATCGTCAATATGAGATAAGGTGAAGTTTTTCAAAAAAATAACAAGGAATGCAATTGGAAGGAGGACGCTTCTTGCTATTTTATTATTAAAAGTGTAAACACTCGCGGCGCTGACACCAGCCGGAGGACTACTTTGAAATACGATTTCTTACAAAACATACATTCAGGTAAATACTTGATGTTTGAGAAAGTCCAAGGCAATTTTACTAGCGAATTTTCCAAGTACGAACAACATTTAAACAAAATTTAGTCGCGGTTGCTGTGATTGAAATAATGTTCATGATTCACATTATCACGCAGTTTCCTTTTTTGTCATTATTCATATCTATATAGTGAGCCCGTGTAAAGCCGGTTTCTGTAGTTCAGGCGTGATTGATTACGAAATATCTAATCATCCAAAATAATATACCCCTATTTTAACCCTTTATAGAAGTGTAGTGTAGCCGTGTACTTCTCTGTACTGTGTGAAATTGATAATTATTATTCTCGTACATACATACATACATATACTCACGGCTGTAAATCCCTAAAAGGGGTAGCCAGAACTAACGAATTAGAAATTCTTCAGCCACTTTTGGAAATGTGAGTGGGGAAAAGATGATACAGGATACATAAAGGTTATTAGTGATGGGTCTCCAACCGCATCGCCCAAAAATCCCTTAAAAGCCCCAATACCGTTAGTCACCGCTTACGTACACCCATCGGTAGAAACGGGGTAGTGATATTCTAAGCCGACACTACACGGCAAATTCAAAAAATATTATTCTCGTATAAGTATAATTATAATTAGTCTGAGCCTAGTGGTTCTTTTGATAAGCAAGTTTGCAGCGTCATATTCAGTTTCTACTTCAACCTGCAGCAAACTGCTCACTGCACCCGCGTGAAAGTTTTACTTCGCTATGCACAACTTTTTCGATACCGGAAGCTTATGATTTTATATAGTATTCGGTTTCCCATTGGAATTAAAATCACAAGTAAAACCATTACTTTTTAAAGTCTTCGTTAGCTCATAAACTTAGCAAAATGATTAATAAGGATATGTTTTATCAAAGCTTTCTAATGCTATTTGTTCTAGCTTCTCACAAGAAAACCTTATTTTCACATTGATTAAAATACATTCACCGAAATATTCTGATTTCAAATTAAAAACATGTTGTTGAAATTATATCTTCATCTTCAATGTGCACATGTTTTGAACGATTTAACTTGAACAAAGATCTACTTCAATCTTGAGCGTACAAAGAAATAGCCAATTTACAATCAAAAGAAAAATATTATTTTAGAAAATGAATTTTCAATTTCGTTCGCATCAGATTTCATTTCATATCAAATTAAGTCAAAACCACTGAATGCAAAAACGCAGCTTTGATGTTTAAATAAAATTTAGATTTCTTAAGCAAACTGAAAATGATGTTCAAGAAATTTGAAATAATAAAGATCTATTTGGTTTTCTCTCTGTTGACTTTATAAATTTGATATACAATGCTTTCTACACAAAAATAGAATCATGAGTACTCCCTGCCTCGCACTAAAATCGCTCCTCCCTGAATTAAGTGGCTTTCCAGTTAGTGATTACAGGATGCGTTGCGTAAACATGCTGATAATACAAAGCTATGGTATTAGAGTTTCTGCTCGAGAAGTCTCGAACTCGAGGAGATTCGAGAAATTTGCATTGGTTCGAGACAGGAAAAAAATACCGTGCGTCGCGAATTCTCGAGGCACTGAATACTGAATATTCGAATAATACATTATAATGTTTCATCGCGTAAATTATTTCCCAAGTTCGTCGAAGTTTTCATTCCTTGGTATACGCCACCGAATAGTTATCAAAATAAGAAACCGACAGTCAGACGAATCCATCGACGCACTGATTTTTTTAAAAGCGTATTCTTAACAAAATCATCTCTTTGGTTTTTGTAAACTTTAATACTATGTAAGTAAATTTCTAGATCATATTTCAACTATTGTCTTTTTCAATATAAATTCAGAGATTAGAATTATAATCACAAAACTTAGAATATTTTTTAACTACTAGATACTTGTTAGATAACATAACATAATAACATAAACGTTCACGCCGAATAACCCCGAAGGGGTTGGCAGAGGTACTAATACTTCTGAACATCACGTGACTTTGTCACCTGGTGTTCAGAGTACCCACGTTTTGCATGGATATGGATACTTGTTAGACTGATGCAAAATTTACCCTACAGGTTATCTATTGATTATTAGTTGTTGTTAATACTTTTTTAGGGATCTGAAATATAATAGTCAGGTCTACTGTCCCTGGAAACTTTAAAAAATCAAACTACTAAGCTAACGCAATCAAAAGATACAGCCATTTAGGCCGCAAATTTGCGAAATTCGTTAGGGAATCAAAACCTACAGGGTACTTCCAGTAAATTTAGAATCTTGAAATTTAGTACGGAGTAACATCCTACAGTACAGATAAAAGTAAAAATACGAGAATCGTAAGTTTTTAGCTACACCATATACTAAAAAAATATTTTTGAAAAATGTCGTGATGGGTGAACTTTCACTTATATACCTACAGGTTTGTACGGAACCCTAGGTGCGCGAGCCAACTCGCACTTGACTGAGTTTTTTTTTACCTTATTTATGGGTTTTCTCTTAGAGACTCGAGAAGACTCGAGAATTCCGCCTCGAGAATACTCGTGCCGCGAGAACTCAAATAGTTCGAGAAAACAGAAACCCTATATGGTATACTATAATGCACTATTACATACCATACTTTACACTTAACTGCTACGCTTTACTAATGCATACTAATTATTATTATTACATGCAGGGCTATAAATGCCAGAACTGCTTCGACAGAGCTTCAGAATTAATAATGAATTATAAATTCCTCAGACACTTTTGGAAGTTGAGTGGGGAAAAGATGACAAAAATAAAGGTTTGGTGATGGGTCTTCAATCGCAGCGCCCGAAAATCCAATAGAAAGCCCCAATACCCTTAGTCGCCTCTTACGACACCCTTGGGTAGAAAGGGATAGCGACATTCTAAGCCGGCACTACACGGCAACTACGTCTACTGATATTACATCTTAATCGGCTTCATATTTATCATTAACCAATTTATTTTCATCCATCCATCCTTCACGTAGATTTATTTCCGTTTAAGCAGCCCTTTTGTAGTATTAGCCACCCACGACACAAAGCGCTTACTTTAATTTGATTAAAACGTATTTGAGTTCATGATCGACGTAACACCTTCAACGTTTCCGAATTGCACCAAATTGCTTTGAGAGTGGATTCGTGATTACGACGAAATTGCAGCGAGTACAATCTTGATAAGTAACTGAGAACTTGCTGTGCTTTCTCAAGAACTGCAATTACACGTTATGAGGCGTTCAAATTTGAATTTGGCGTAGTCTAAACGACGAAAGTTTTATTAAACTGTTTTTCTAGCAAAACGACTTGAACGTAATGCCAAAATGTTATTTATTTCTTAGTCATACGTATGTCAACATTAAGTTTAATGGTATGGCAACCCATATGGCTGAGTGTGTACTGTAGCAGGGATAGGAAAAAGTTAAAAATACGATAAAAATAAATGCTTGCTTACAATTGGCAGAACATATACGTTATCAGAGGTAGATCGATAAAAAGTATTTATTGTGATTTTTATCGTTTTAATTGATTATTGTACTAGTTCTACTATTAAAATTATCGATAGTCTCTGCCTACCCCAATGGGAACTAACGGCGTGAGAATATGTATGTATGGATGTTCTACTATTAGTTGTTACTGCATACTATCACGAAGCGGCGAATACCTTTTACTATTTTACGTCAGTGTTCCGTGTAGCCAAACTGCCTGAACACTAGTCGAAATCATCTACTCCTTGGTCATTTAAGGCGTAAACAGGTACATTAAACAATAATAAATAATAATAAAAATAAAAACTCTTTATTGTACATCACAAAAAAAACAACAATTACAAAAAAAGGATCAGTACAAAAGCCATAGTACAACTGGCGGTCTTATCACTAAGAGCGATCTCTTCCAGACAACCCAAGAATGGAAAGATTTGCTGGATTAAAAACATGTTCGGTAGATGTCCAATAAATTAAACTGATTTGCTTAAAAACTAAAATTATTCGTCAAACTATTACCTATCTATTTTAAATATTACTAAATTACAACATACATACATAAATATACTCGCGGCTATAAATCCCTAGAAGAGGTAGCCAGATCTAAAGAATTAGAAAGTCCTCAGCCACTTTTGGAATTTAAGTGGGGAAAAGATATTAAAATAAAGGTTATTGTTATTAGTGATGGGTCTGCAACCGCGTCCCGGAAAATTCCCCAATACCCTTAGTTGCGCCTCTTACGACACCCGTGGATAGAAAGGGGTAGTACATTCTCAGCCGGCACTACACGGCAAATACTTCAAATAGATATTAAAGTTTAAAAAAAGTTATTTTTGGCGAAGTATTTGGAATGGGGCTATTAAGGGATTTTTGGGCGATGTGGTTGGAGACCCATCACCAACAACCTTTATTTTTACTATCTTTTCCCCACTCAAATTTCCAAAAGTGGCTGAGGAATTTCTAATTCTTTAGCTCTGGCTACCCCTTCCTGGGATTTATAGCCGTAAGTATATGTATGTATGTATTTGGAGATCCATTACCAAACAATCTTTATAATATTATGACTTCTGCACTCAACTTCAAAAAGTTGTTTCTTTATTTTTAATGTTGTAGATCTGGCTACTTCTTTTCGGGATTTATATCCGTGCGATATGTATGTCTCAATTTTTATATTAATTTTTAGAGATATACGACCGATTTCTGAATTGAGTATTCCAACTGAGAACAACTTAAGTATCGTTCTGTCGCATTGAAATCTTCACAACTAAATGAGACAAAACGATACTTATGTTGTTCTCAGCTGGAATACTCAATTCAGAAATCGGGCGATAGTCTCACAATATTATTATTACCTTTAAATAAGTATTGTAATCACATTAGGTTCTACTTGTTAACTTCACTTTTTCTTAAGGTCTAAGGCTTCTGTTTGTGTTTTTTTTTTATTAGTTTTTTCTGTCTTTTGTTAAATGATATCTTTTTTATTTTCCTTATTTGTGTTCTCAAAAAAATTTAGTGTTTATACTGGTTTTTTTTTAAACTTGGTTCCACTTGCTGTGTATATATATATATATGTGTGTATTTTGTTAATTTTTGTGCTTTTAATAGCAAATAAATTACTTTTCTTCTTTTTTTCTTCATTTTGAAGTTAACATAAAAGCGTGTATAAAAAAGCCGTTCCAATTATTACCGGTTGTTTAGCCCCGTGTCAAGTTAAACGCACATCATTTAGAAATCTCAGTGACTCTGTACGGTTCAACCTCATTCGCTTCGCGTCGACGTGAAATACGGTGATGTCCCCATTTTATAGCTGAAAAAATCTGACGAAAAGAGAATTGGGAAGGCAAATTTAGTGGCACGGTTTAATTTGTTACGTAAATAATTCAACCAATTGAAAACATTGTAAGGCGATATATTTATTTATATATTTGTATTATATATGATATATTTTTAAATCTTTTCCCAATAAACTTCATCATGTGTGAAGAAATTTTTATTATCAATCACAGGCTAGCTCTTAATATGATTTATAAACGTGACTTTAAGTTGGTAGCCAAGTATTTTTTATCAAAACGATAAACATAAATTTCTTAAAATTTATTCGGCTGTTTAACTCATCTATTCCTATTTTACAGGATAACGCCCGATTTCTGAATTGAGTATTCCAGCTGAGAACAACTTAAGCATCGTTCTGTCGCATTGAAATCTTAACAACTGATGTTAGTCGTTCTCAGCTTGAATACTCAATTCAGAAATCGGGCGTAAGACTACTTAGATTTTATACTTACATACATACATACATATACTCACGGCTATAAATCCCTAGATGGGGTAGCCAGAGCTAAGGAATTAGAAATTCCTCAGCCACGTTTGGAAAGTTAAGTGGGGAAAAGATGGTGAGATAAAGGTTGTTGGTGATGGGTCTCCAACCGCATACTTCTACCGGTTTTATACTTCTGGCTTTATATTCTTCATTTCCATATAGCTTTTAAAAAAAATATGTGTTTTTTATAGTTTTTACGCTTTCTTAAGCTTAAGCGCTAATCATAAGGTCATTACCGCTATGAAAACTATTCTAAACTACTCTCGTATCTTTCAATATATATTTCTTATATTGTCAACTATATCTGAATATACGAATATAATAGAAAACGCTAGAAAATATATTTCGTTTCAATTTCCAAGAAACTAGGATTACCTCTGAATATAAATTGCATGTTCGTGTAATATTTATAAGATTCTCTTCACCAGATTTAAATGCAAAACTAGAAATTTATTTGGTATTATACAATCCGTCTCCATTTTTTGCAAACACAAGAAGAGGACAGACTATGTTTTTGAATCTTTAGTTGTGGTTTGGGAACTGTAATAACGACTTTGGTATATTTTAAATTTCCTGCTAACAGACAGTCGTTAGTTTACAACGTCTTTTAAATCTACATTTGTAGGACTCGAGTCTGGTCTGAATATCTGTTTGCTATTTCTATCCAACGTTTTACAGTTTTAATAATGGTTTTCGTAGTTATGATACACGAAGGATATATTTAATCATATTTTTCTTAATTTACCTACTTTGTCAATAAGTTTTGTAAATTTTAGGATGTTATATATCGGTAAGCTGTATAGTGTCGGCTTAGAACAGCACTACCCCATTACTGCCCGTGAGAGATGGCTACGGGTATTGGGGCTTTTTAAGTGATCTTTGGGCCATACGGTTGATACCCATCACTAAGAACCTTTGTTTTACAATCTCTTTCCCACTTATCTTCTAAAAGTGGCAGAGGGATTTCGTATTCTGAAGCTCTGGGAACCTCTTTTAGGCATTTAAAGCCGTGAGTATATGCATGCAATATTTCGGAAGAAAACGACAATGCGATTGAAATCCATCATCAACGATTATCAAGTGTTATATACTTTAAATTCTTACAAACAAAACAAGTTAACCATCTTTGTCAAGTTCAGAATTTCTGGCTACCAATTTTTTGGAATATGCAGTGAGGGTTGTTTAGTAAAGGAAGGTAGATAAATAAATACTAATTTTGTTCATAGTAGAGGACGGCCGCGTAAGACGTTTAAAAACCATATCGAAAACATTCTTACAAAGGCGAAAGTCCGTAGTGGAAAGAATAAAAGAGCATGTATGAGAAGAATGATGAATGTGTCAGAAGCAAAAGAGATTTGTCAGGATCGTGCAACGTGGAAATCTATAGTATAATACAGGAACAACGGAATTGAGTATAAGTCAGTAAATAAATACTTTGTTTTTGCACAAACATAAATCATTCATAGCTCCAGCCCCAGGCCCTTATTAGCTCAACTGAAATAAACAACTTACTTCATACCAACTTTACCATTTCAATCGTTTAAACCAATCTTTAAAAACTGCAGCTACCTGCCAAAAAAAAAAGACAAAATGTGTGGTAGTTTTGCATTTTTGAGAAATTGGATGCATTAGCGAGATTGCATCCGATCCGATACAATTCAAGTTGCGGTTTCAGATTTTCAAATGGAAATCTTCCGATCTGCACTTCTTGGCGGAATACTTCATATACACAAAATGGTAAGTGAGAAAGTTTTTATTTTGTTTATTTTATATTGCAACTTGAAATCTAAATCTCCTAATTTACAAAATTCGCGAGTCACAGTGTTTGTTACCAAACTCCTGTGAAACGGCTAAACCATTTAAATGAAATTTTGCATAGACATTCTGTAGGTCTGAGAATAGGTTTATAACTATGTTTATCTAAGGAATGTATCCATTTTGGTCAATACATACATACATATACTCACGGCTATAAACCCCTAAAAGGGGTAGCCAGAGCTAAGGAATTAGAAATTCCCCAGCCACTTTTGGAAAGTTGAGTGGGGTAAAGATGGTGAAATAAAGGTTGTTGGTGATGGGTCTCCAACCGCATCACCCAAAAATCCCTTAATAGCCCCAATACCGTTAGTCGCCTCTTACGTACACCCACCGGAAGAAATGGGGTAGTGCTTTTCTAAGCCGACAAATGTGCACAGCATTTTTGTGCAATGTGCATCCATAACATATTATTTTTATTTAATTAATCGACTAGTAATTCCCTAGAAATCATTTATATGGCAAAACAAAGTTTGCCGATTTCGCTAGTATTTTAAAAAGTCAGAGGCGATGACGACAATATATATAAATCGGACTTTCACAGAGATAGCACGACATGAAAATCCAAACTGAATGTGCAGAATAAAAATAGTTTTAAAATGTAGTTTATTTTAGAATAAATGTGATTGATATACAAATGGTTAAACAAAAGTATAAGTATTTTGATTCGATATTTTGTTATATTACATTTCACGTTTTCAAATTAAACGTTTCCAATACAATTCTGATTTAATTATGATATTCTAACATAGCTAAGGCCTTACCTTACCGTGGTGGTCGGTGCCCGAGGAACACTACAAGTTTTTATTATAAGTAAGAATCCACCATGCATGTATAATATATTGACGACGTGATAGCTCAATGGGTAGAACACCGGTTAACGTGTAAGCGACTAGTGTTCAAATCCCGGGTCGGGCCTACACCAATTTGTCTTTTCTAAAGACATATGTGTGGTTAATTTATCATGGTTGTTAACGGTGAGGGAAAACATCGTGAGGAAACCCACATGGCTGAGTTGTACTTGGTCATATGACAGTGTATTCGTACAAAACGGCGATAGGCCTGCCCCCTATCACGTGAGTACACTGGCCATGCAAAACGTGGGTGCTCTGAACACCGGGTGACTAAGTCACGTGATGTTCAGAAGTATTAGTACCTCTGCCAACCCCTTCGGGGATATTTGGCGTGAACGTTTATGTTACTATGTTATGTTATGTATAATTAATATACCGATAATTCATATTTGCTTAAACAGTGTACTCACGTGATATGGGGGCACACCTATGGCCGCGCCGTTTTGTACGAATACACTTCACAAAACTTAGTATAATTCAATGTTTTTCCTCACTCATTAACTTAACCACACGTATATCTTTAGAATAGACAAATCGGTGTAGGCCAGACCCGGGATTAGAACCCTCATTGTCTGCAAGATAAGCGGTGTTCTACCCACTGAGCTATCACGGTCGAAATGTACCATGCATGTAGGTATATGTATAATTATAAACCACATACATACATAGATATACTCACGGCTATAAATCCCTTAATGGGGTAGCCAGAGCTTTGGAATGAGAAATTCCTCAGCCACGTTTGGAAATTTTAGTGGGGAAAAGATGGTAAAATAAAGGTTTTTGGTGATGAGTCTCCAACCACATCGCCCAAAAATCCAAAAATATTGTGTATATTAAGTACGATTACTTTATCAAGCATAAAGTATTTTTTATCTTGCATTCAGGACTATTTTAATACGAATAAAGTACTTTTTTCCCTGCATTAAGATATTTTTGCCAAACTTTATGTAAATCAGGAAGTGTGACAAGTCGTGGGGTCCATAAAATATTGCTATTACAGGTTATTTTTCACACAAAAACACACTTTTTTCCTTATTACTGTCTAGGGACACTTTCTGGACGTACTGAGAAGGCAATTGTACAATCATGGTAAGTTTTTATCTTAAATAAAGTTGGAGATAAAATCTTCTCATTTTTGAAGTTACATGACCTCATTATATTATTCGAGTATACGTGCTGTAATGCGTTAAAATAGTTTGGTATTATATAGCATTTTTAATCTTATTACCATGCGCATAGAATTCGTTTTGACACAACGATGCAGAGGGATGCCGCGGTAGGACAGAACGTCGGCATCGTTGTGTCAGAATAAAGTAAATTGAATTCTATGCTAATGGTAATAAGATTATAAATGCTATATCTGTACCGAAATCCTTTGCCATGCCATGCCGGCAGTCAGCGCCGGCCCTTATAGTTACAATCAACCAAACAAAGTTTCTCTCTTTATGCTACGAGTATTAGTGTAGATAATAAGTGACGTTTAGAATAGTGGTTGCCGCCAAAAAGTGGGTAATGGTTGACTGTTAACTATTTCGGATCACGAAACATTAAACCGTTCCGACCACCAACCGCATGATCAGCTTAACAACATCGGGAGTACCTCAATCGCGTAATTGCTATTTACCGCAATTTACAATCACTTAAATTGACGCACGAAACAACCAAGTTGTCTGTCAGTCACACACGATAGGGATGGGGGCTTTTAACTTACATAACATAACATAACATAAACGTTCACGCCGAATATCCCCGAAGGGGTTGGCAGAGGTACTAATACTTCTGAACATCACGTGACTTTGTCACCTGGTGTTCAGAGTACCCACGTTTTGCATGGACAGTGTACTCACGTGATAGGGGCAGGCCTATCGCCGTTTTGAACGAATACACTGTCACATGATTAAGTACAACTCAGCCATGTGGGTTTCCTCACGATGTTTTCCCTCACCGTTAACAACCATGATAAATTAACCACACGTATGTCTTTAGAAAAGACAAATTGGTGTAGGCCCGACCCAGGATTTGAACACTAGTCGCTTGCACGATAACCGAGTGTTCTACCCACTAGGCTATCACGGTTGCTTAGTTTTAACTTACAATACAATAAAAATTGCCGTGTAGTATCGGCTTAGACTAACACTACCCCATTTCTACCCGTGGGTGATCGTAAGAGGCGACTAAGGGTATAGGGGCTTTTCAAGTGATTTTTGGGCGATGTGGTTGGAAACCCGTCACCAAAAATATTTATTATTACCATCTTTCCCCAATTAACTTCCAAAAGTGGCTGAGGCATTTCTCATTCCAAAGCTCTGGCTACCCCGTTAAGGGATTTATAGCCGTGAGTATATGTATGTATGTATGTACAATAAAGATGGATGTATGAAAAGATTGATGAATGTAAATGAGGAGGTTTGCCAGGGTTGTACAAAGTGGAGATTGATAGTCTCTGCAAACCCCAATGGGAACTGATGGCGTGAGCGTAATTTATGTAATCTAATCAAGCATTATTTTCTCTCCATCTATCACAGACCGAATATGACCTCACAAATAGAATGAACCCACCCAGGAATAGGTATCGAGGACATAGTTATAGCAATAACTAATATAATATTATTAGTTGAGGCCGATGACTTGACGTGTCTTCGAAAGCACGTAACCATCTCATTATTTCGGGTGTTTAGGTGACATAGCCTGCCATATCCTAACGAACATGTGATACCTCAAATATTCAAATTTAGCATACTTTAATCCCCGGGTTCAAAAAGGAGACCTCCTCTTCACTCGAACTCTCAAACTTAGATAACCGAGACAGCTCTCTGTTATATTTAAACATACATACATATACTCACGGCTATAAATCCCAGGAAGGAGTAGCCAGAGCTAAAGAATTAGAAATTCCTCAGCCACTTTTGGAAAATTGAGAGGGGAAAATCCCTTAATAGCCTCATACCGTTAGTCGCCTCTTACGTACACCCACCGGAAGAAATGGGGTAGTGCTATTCTAAACCGACACTACACGGCAAATTATATCATATATATTATTATATATATATATTTATATTATATTTAAAATGATCCTTAATAAAATAAAAAGTATCAGATTCAAGGCTACATTTTTACGCGAGCGCTCTAAGTCCTGTAAAGTTTTTGTATAACAACAGAACCACTAAATCCTTCGTATTTTATGGTCGGCAAGATAATACGAGAGCAAATGTTTATGTATTTAAAGAGGCCCGCTTCCCGGGTTTTGCAGTGTTCTGTGTACCTAGGGCTTTACTTGCCGCATAATGGTTATTGCCAAGACAAACAGCTATTCGAGTATTTCAAGTGGTTATAATCCGAAAACTAAGTATATAATATCGCTTAATGCCTCATAATGCTAAGTAAGTAACATTTAGTCATGCAACTTCTGTTTGAGAAGCGTTTATGAGGCAAGTTGGTTTTAGGTTTTAGATATAAAAGTAATTTATATTAACACTAACAAATTTTTTAAAGCTTGGTTTATAGTTACTAATATAAGGGTTGTTTTATGCCACAATCTTAATAATACTTGCATAAATATATTGTTACGAACATGACCTACTTACTGAATGAAAAAAAAATATTGTCTAGAATATATACATACATACATATACTATCCATCGTGAATTGGTACGATCCTAGCAAACCTCTCCAGGTTCGTTTTTATTCATCAATATTTTCAAACCTGCTCTTTATTCCTCGCACTTCGTTCGGTTACAAGCACATTCTCTATTTGATCTTAATGTGTCTTTAGTCGCCGTGCTTTGCCGTGTAGTGCCGGCTTAGAATGTCGCTACCCCTTTCTACCCACGGGTGTCGCAAGAGGTGACTAAGGGTATTGGGGCTTTTTTTTTGGATTTTTGGGCGATGCGGTTGGAGACCCATCACCAAAAACCTTTATTTTTACCATCAACTTCAAAAAGTGGCTGAGGAATTCATGATTCCTTTGTTCTGGCTACCCCTTCTAGGGAAATATAGCCGTGAGTATATGTATGTATGTATCCTTAGTGGTCGTCCTACATATATACGAACATTGACTATAAATCCTATAAACACGGTTATAAATCCCTAAAAGAGTGGGGAAGAGATTGTAAAATTAAAGGTTTTTGCTGACGGGTCTCTAAGCACATCGCCCAAGAATCACTTAAAAAGCCCCAATACCCAACCGTCGTCCTCTATTAACATTACCTTCCACATTGGCTCTATAAATCCCTTTTGACAATAGACAATCATCCATCCTCTCTTCCTGCCCAAACCATCTTAACATACCTTTTACTATCTTTTAAGTACGTAGTCTAGAATATTTTAACTACAATAACGTTTTACAATCTTGCTTCATGTTTAGTTATCATAGAGATACATGTATAATATCTTCACACACACGTTAGTACTTATATTTTCTAGAAACTGTATTCAAAAATATACAGATAAATTAGCAACCAACTGGCGAGGTATGCAAGGATCGTACAAAGTGACGATCGATAGTCTCTTCCTATTCCAATGGGGACAAACAGCGTGAGTATGTATCTATGTATGTATTACTCCTCAGTTCACACATCTAATTTAATAATTATTGACTTAATGTAGTGCCGGCTTAGAATAGCACTACCCCATTTCTTCCGGTGGGTGTACGTAAGAGGCGACTAACGGTATTGGGGCTTTTAAGGGATTTTTGGGCGGTGCGGTTGGAGACCACCAAAAACCTTTTTTTTTAACATCTTCTCCCCACTGAACTTTCCAAAAGTGGCTGAGGAATTTCTAATACCTTAGCTCTGGCTACCCCTTCTACGGATTTATAGCCGTGAGTGTATGTATGTATGTATGTTAATTTAACATCACAGTTTTGGAAATTAAAGCCACGTTTCCAGAAATTTGCAGATATATTATCAAATTCCTTAACAATTATTAAAACATTGTGTTTATTTCACCAACAATTTATCTTTTCTTCTTTTCTGCCTGCACATTCATTAATATCGTTTTAATTTATTGATATATTTTGCACCAACATAAAACATTAATTCTATTTGCTTCAATTATATAAGAAACATTTAAATGAACAGAATATGGAAGTCATTTAATAGAAATGAACAAACGTCTTAAAAATCCGAATTTCTCAAGGAATTCAAATAAAATCGCATTGCTTCACAATTGCTTGAGGGATAATGTATTTATAATGAGCTTTAAGGCCACCGATGGGAATTAATAATGAATAGGCGAAGATAAAGGTAAAACTCGGGGCTCGAACAAGGCAGGCTTTTCGTCGGAATGATCTCGAAATTACCTCAGATTGTTCCGCTTTGGGACAAAAAACTTTGCTAAAAGATCGACACGCTATCGAAAACTTTGTTTAACTTTCCAACCAACGATGTTTTCTTCAATACTTCAAGGTTATTTTACAAGTATTAAAGTTTGAAATTTTATTTTTTTCTGGAAATTTACTATTGCCTTATGTAGGGATATCTGAGCTGTGTAGTGTCGGCTGCCAATAGCACTCATTTATTTCTTCGCGTGTGTCGTAAGAGGTGACTTAAGGGATTGGGTCTTTTGGGGGAATATTGGGCCTGGGAATATTAAGGTTATGCCCATCGCCAACATTTGCAATCAATTTCCAAAGATTGCTTAGGGTTTCCTGTATCTAACGCTCGGGTTACCCCTTTTTGGGATATTACCCGCAAATATTTGTATATGTGTATGTAACGTTTATGGTAAAAAAAATGTAAGTGAGAAAATTTCACAATTAACGATACTTTAATTTAAAGTGCTAAACATACTTACTTATACTCACGCCCATTATTCCCCTTGGGGTAGGCAGAGACTAGAGTTCGCCATTTAGTACGATCTTGACAAACCTCTCTTGCTTCCCTTACATTCATTATTCTTCTCATATATGCTCTTTTATTCTTCTCACTTCGGATCCCCGCCTTTATAAGAACGTTTTTATCTGATCTAGATACGTTTTACGAGGCCGTCCTATACTAATACACCCATCCACATTGGCTCTATATATCTTTTTCACTACTTTATTTTCATCCATCATCTCTATGTGCCCAAACCACCCTAACATTCCTTTTTCACTCTATCACACAACCTTACATTACAGACACTTCTAAGGGATCTCATTTCCACTCCATTAATTCTACTTTCATGCTTCTTCTGCCATGCCCAACATTCGGGATAAACGGCGTGAACTTTTATGTTATGTTATGTATGTTGTCCATATTCTCTCTTTTTCCCTTTCTTTCGAAAGACTTACACGCAATGTTCACCATCTCTTGCAACTCATTTGCCGTTGATGCAAGTAACACTTAATCGTCAGCGTATAAGAGGCATTTAATGATGAAACCTTAAAGTGCTACAGACACGGTAATTACTTAAAAAAACGATATTATCCATATTGTTCATAAATTAAATGGAATCCAGCTTGTAAGAACTATTTGCTTATATTGTCCATACGACATCCTCGGGTATATGTGGCATAATTTTATTTTAAGCTGACATTGTACAGCCAGCAACATAACGTTCGAGTGCTTAATGATATTTGAAGTCTAACAAAGTGGAATAAACACATAATATATAAATTAAAACTTTTTGTTCATGAAAACCTCATGTGGGGATTATTACTAATAAATAAAGGAAAGAAAATCGCGCCTGTGTCGATTTTTTTCTTTCCTTTGTCTACTGCTTAAAGCAAAACAAATACTAATTTTACAATTACACAGAATTACAATATGACGTAAAATATAAAACGTGAAAACCAAATATTTACAGACATGTTACACAGTTCAAATTAGTCCTTGGAATAGTACAATGACTTGTATTAAAGGATAGTAACTCTACGATTAATATTATTCAAGGCTAAAGACACACATTCATATTAATCTTTTAAATGAATTGTCTCAGCCAGATTCAAACCGGCGACCATCCGACCAATAAACTAGACACCTACCAACTACTAAGGAAATAACATAAAAACAATATTATTCGTTAAGTAAGAACACATTTTTAAAGTACTTATAAACTAAACATGCTATTAATTTAAAAAAATACAATTACTTATCTATGATAATAATTTAAAAAAGCTACTTCACACACAATGTGTCAATCCCTACTAAAGAAATGGTCACTGGCTCAGGATATTTCTACCCGTACAGTGAAATTGTGTTCAAACTAAAAACTGTATGCCATTATATGACTCGCGCCTATTCTTTGCAAGGCCAAGACCTCAACAAGATAACATTATAAACGCTTTTACTCCACCTTTTGTAGGAAAAGAATGCTTAAGAGCTTATTCCATTTGTCTGAATGAAGACGTCTGAGAAACACAGAATCTGAATTCAGACTAGTGGAATAACGTTCAGAACGCTAGGCTTCTGAAAAGTAGACAAAGTGTAGTGGAATAACAAGCGTCTGCGGCAGTAACTTCGAAGGACGTCTGAATTCAGAAACGACAAAGTGTAATGGAATAAGCTCTTTACAGACTGTATTATGATTGTTTTCTCTCAAAATGTTTCAGGGAACATTAAACATTTGGTTAGTAGATGCATATTCATACATGAAATTCAACATACCCACCCGGAACATGGTCGTGGCCACGTATTCAGGTCAAATGTGAAAAAATGCCCGCCATATCTCCAGTCGACAGTCACAAAGGTAATTAAGACAGTAATCCTATAATGACCACACATTACTTGTATGTATAGAGTTCGCATCTTTTTCAATTTTTATTTAATGCTTTAACATGGTTGTAGGGGTTGGCAGAGGTACTTATTTCATTATAAATACTTTTGATCGTCGAATGACATGTCACCTGGAGTTCAAAGTATACACGTTTTGCTTGGACAGTGTAGTCACGTAATAGAGGGTAGGCCTATCACTGTTTTGTCTGAATACAAGGTCACCTAACCAAGTAGAATTTAGCCATGTGGGTTGTCAGTTAGTGTTAGTGGGTTACCTCGGGATGTTTTCCCTCATCGTTGAAAACCTATCTAGGTTTCTATATAGATAATTAACAGCACATATTATTTAAGAAACATTTTCACAACGACTCAGGATACTCCATAACATTTGAATTATAGTTTGATACAATGAATTTCAGAGCACACAAGTCTTATAAAAGTGCAAATAATGTAATGCTTTCGATGGACACTCCACAACAAAGAAGAGTGAAAGTAATAGCAGCAGAAAATTGCGGCGAGCGGTCTGCACTGATAAAACGATATTGTGGGGCCTCCCGGACCCCGCAACTGTTACAAATGACTAGATACTTTATTACACTGGACTATTACATTCTGCCAACAAGGGTCTCTTTCACGTATTAGGACAATAAAAGAACTTACTACTATGTACAATTTGAAAATAACACCTTTAATTCTGTTTCATGGTTCTGAGGACAAAGTCGGTAGATAGAGTTAAAAATCACTTACGAATTAAGGATCTTTGTGATCGCCGCACGATGTCTTGTCTAGTACTAATTGGCGAGACAATATTCATTTAACATATACACATATTCTCACGCCGTTAGTTCCCATTGGGGTAGGCAGAGACTATCGATCGCCACTTTGTACGATCCTGGCAAACCTCTCTGGCTTCTCTGTGTCATTTAAATTAACATTAATATTCATTTAAATTAATTAAATTCAAATTAACCACACATACATATTACTTTCGTATCTAAAACCTAAAACCAACTTGCCTCATAAACGCTTCTCAAACAGAAGTTGCATGACTAAATGTTAATTACTAAGCATTATGAGACATTAAGCGATATTATATACTTAGTTTTCGGATTATAACCACTTGAAATACTCGAATAGCTGTTTGTCTTGGCAATAACCATTATGCGGCAAGTAAAGCCCTAGGTACACAGAACACTGCAAAACCCGGGAAGCGGGCCTCTTTAAATACATAAACATTTGCTCTCGTATTATCTTGCCGACCATAAAATACGAAGGATTTAGTGGTTCTGTCGTTATACAAAAACTTTACAGGACTTACAGCGCTCGCGGAAAAATGTAGCCTTGAATCTGATACTTTTTATTTTATTAAGGATCATTTTAAATATAAATATAGAATAACACTACCCCATTTCTACCCGTGGGTGATCGTAAGAGGCGACTTAGGGTATAGGGGCTTTTTAAGTGATTTTTGGGCGATGTGGTTGGAGACCCGTCACCAGAAACATTTATTATTACCATCTTGTCGTTTCTGAATACAGACGTCCTTCGAAGTTACTGCCGCAGACGCTTGTTATTCCACTACACAAATTTGTCTACTTTTCAGAAGCCTAGCGTTCTGAACGTTATTCCACTAGTCTGAATTCAGATTGTGTGGCTCTCAGACGTCTTCATTCAGACAAATGGAATAAGCTCTTAAGCATTCTTTTCCTACAAAAGGTGGAGTAAAAGCGTTTATAATGTTATCTTGTTGAGGTCTTGGCCTTGCAAAGAAAAGGCGCGAGTCATATAATGGCATACAGTTTTTAGTTTGAACACAATTTCACTGTACGGGTAGAAATATCCTGAGCCAGTGACCATTTCTTTAGTAGGGAAAGACACATTGTGTGTGAAGTAGCTTTTTTAAATTATTATCATAGATAAGTAATTGTATTTTTTTAAATTAATAGCATGTTTAGTTTATAAGTACTTTAAACATGTGTTCTTACTTAAAGAATAATATATTTTTTATGTTATTTTCTTAGTAGTTGGTAGGTGTCTAGTTTATTGGTCGGATGGTCGCCCCGATTGTGTCAAAAGTCACACGATTGTTGCCGCCAGAACTGTCAAAACGATACGAAGCGGTTGTGATAGGTTCCTATCACAATGAGTGTCTGTTAATCAGTTTCAAAATTTTCTTAACTTTTCAATATGTGTTTTCTTTTCACTGGACGTTGGCAAAGTTACTGTGTTAAAACACGGTCAAAGGCCATTGAAGAAAAATGGAATTGAATTAATTAGGTTCCTATCATCATCATCAGCGAATGGACGTCCATTGCTGGTCATAGGCCTCCCACAAGAATTCCCACAACGACCGATCCTGTGCAAGGTTCCTAGCTCGTTCTTAATCGCCACAATAACGTAACCTACGAAACGGTGAAACTAGTTCAAAAAAGAAGACAACGACTGAACAATACTAAATTTAAATACTGCCCTAATTGATACTTAAGGGATTATTAAATGTTGTATATATGTATACCATACCTATATATTATGCCAACATGGCAACGAATACATGAAAAAGGAGAATTTATTGTTAAAAAACATTTTCTCGTTTTTTTAAGGAATCTGACATGATATAAATAAAGCCTCGACGGTAAAAACATTGATATTAAACATTTCCCTTAAAAGTACCGTAAAACAAATTGAAAAATAAATATTTCGCAATTTCATATTTCGCTAACGCAATAAAAGCGAAACTTAATAAGAATCTAAAATGTGCCTCTCGTATGGAATTTCAAGAAGGCCAATTATGAGGCAAAGATGAAAGATACACAAAGTTCCACATCTGGTACATACCCAATTTCCTGACTACGGCTGCGGAATATTTTCAGCAATACCAAACATCCTGTGTGACTATAAAAAACATACTTACGGCTTTTACGCACATACGTATACGTACGCTATTATTTGTGATTAAGGTTGCCGTGTAGTGTCATCTTAGAATAACACTACCCCATTTCTACCCGTGGGTGATCGTACGAGGCGACTAAGGGTATATGGGCTTTTTAAGTGATTTTTGGGCGATGTGGTTGGAGACCCGTCACCAAAAACATTTATTATTACCATCTTTTCCCCAATCAACTTCCAAAAGTGGGTGAGGAATTTCTAATTCCTTAGCTCTGGCTACCCCTTCCTGGGATTTATAGCCGTGAGTATATGTATGTATGTATGTACGTATACTTACGCTATTATTTGTGATTTAGGTAGGCAGAGCCTTCCAATGGAAACATTGTGCGGTCCTGGTAACATCTTCACTTTCATTTCCTTCAGCAATTTTTACATACACTATAGTTTCTCATCATAAATCTCTACTTTTAGTAGAAATAGTTGTGAAAACGTTGTTTGAAAGAGACCGTTAAATGTACTACTTTTCAATAATATTGTTTGTTCTTATTTTGCCGTGCAATAAATTAAAACAACTATTGATTTTCGGATATTTTAATCGCGTGTTATTACATTATTTTTTAAAGCCCGACGAAATCTTTTCAGTTAACGCGATTAAAATATCTGAAAATCAATAGTTGTTTCAATTATAATGTGCAATCGTGAAAATCTTAGAAAATAGTGTGCAATAAATTGTTGATACTAATATTATTCAATTCTACTTCTATCTAGGACAGTTTATTTTATGTAAAACTATAGTATTTATACATTACATGATTTTATCCAAGATAGACACCTTCAGGAGTTAAAATAATATGTTCATTTCAGAAATGCATTCAATTTATGTGAATTCATATTAGTATTGCGTTTCATCATTTATAAATTATATATCACAGAGTAATAAATTGTGTTTCACAAATAATAAATAAAAACGAAAACGTGTGGTTTTTCAACTCCATTTGCTGTTTGTGAAATTTGTAACCCATTTTTTTGTGTACGACACCCTTTTTTTTATTTCTAATTTTATAGCCATATGTCGATATCTCGGCGTTATCTACGATCGCAATAGACATATAGTTATAATATATGTTCACATTATAATTTTATTTATTATTATCAGCCATTTATGTCCCACTGCTGGGCAAAGGCCTCTCTCCCCTTCTTCCACTCCAGACGGTTTTGAGCGGTCTCCCACCATTTCTTGTCCCAGAGACCTAACTCGTCACTCCATCTTTTCCTTGGTCGGCCACGCTTTCTCTTTACACCGGAAGTCCATTGCGTGGCTCTTTTGGCCCATCGGTCCGGATACATCCGAGCAACGTGGCCGGCCCAATCCAACTTCAATTGGCATAAACAAGAAAAACATGTTCAAAAGAGAATTGCAATTACTGTGACCGAAATTTGGGACATCCAACAATGTCGCGTTTCCAAATAACAAACGACGTTTCTCAAAATGATGAAAGAAAAACAAAACAAGCCAAGTGTTTCATTCCTGTGACAAAGACTCGTACAGAGGAAATTATATTTGAAAACTCATTCGGAGTGGTTTACAAATAAACCGACGCAAATGAGAACTGTGTATTTTTGAAACAGCCTGCATTAGGAGGGTGGCATTGTTCTTATTTCAATACTTGCGTTATTTCAATTAAAAGTTATGATATAAATAAATTGCAAATACTTTAGACATACGACAAAGTAGACAAAGCTACATAGAAAAAATACAGCTCTTATCAATAATCGTTAGTCTAACATGCCTAGGATTTTGGACTATGTTATAACTATTATTATTAAAATTTAGTACAACGGGTACTACTAATAACAGAAAATCAAAAATAATAAATTACACGAGAAATTTTTGATGTTTATCTTTTAGAACTACAAGATTTTAGATTAAGCTAGGCGTTTTAGAATTGCAATATATCTTTTGGCGAATTGACTGAAAAATCGCGATAATGTTAAGCAATATTTTCCACATACATTTGAAACTTTGAAATTAGTATAGTCTTAAATTTACTGTATTTTAAATATAAAATGTTGAATAAGTTTATAAAATATTTGTAGCTCGTCATTAATTCAAACTGAAAAGATTACTTATATAAAACGCAGTCAATATTTCCAACGTTTTCATCGATTTAATTTGAGAAAAATAGGAACAGAAAGAGATCTCGGCTATCAATTTTTGCTGCCCCAATTTTACTGAATATTACACGTGGATTACGAGCCTAGTAATATTTTTGGTAACAATAGAAGAACTAAGACTATTTTTCAAGTTATTTTGTTAATAACGTAATGGTTACCTCTATATACATACATACATATTCCACCGCCATATATCCCAAAAAGAGATATCCAGAGCTTCAGAGCTAGAAATTCTTTTGCGACATTTGGAAGTTGAGAGGTTAAGTACTTTGTATATATGTCGCAGGAAAATCGTCAAACTCGTTAACTTATAAGTTTCCTAGGAAACTTGTAAGTTGACGGAAATCCGTCAAACAGCATGAGAATTTACATCTTACCTGATAGGTTTTAGGAAACTTGTAAAATAACGAACTCACCTCAGGAAACTTGTATGTGGGGATAATTTTTGACAAGTTTCCGAGTTCAAAATTCTGTATTTTAGGAACTTTACAAGTTTCCTGAATCCTGCTAGGAAAGTTGTCAATGCAGCGCTGATGGCGCGGAGGGAGGGATGTTAGTCAATGCGGATTGGCTGGCGGCCGGTCACGTGACGTGACGTATTCGCGCGTCTTGTCAACTCGACAATCGAAACTAATATTTTCCTTGCTTTACTAATGCTAATCTTATACTAAATTAATATTTTGGTATTATTTGCTGTTACTGACATAAAATTAAAAAGTTTTAAGAGTTTTTATTAAATATAAATTGTTTGAGTATATATCGTGATACTATATTGTTTATTGTACTGTAATATGTATAGTATGAATACCTTTTAGATCTTTTTTTTAAAGAGCGTTTTTACACCGATACAAACATACCTATACATACATACATACATATACTCACGCCATTAATTCCCATTGGGGTAGGCAGAGACTATCGATCGCCACTTCGTACGATCCTGACAAACCTATACTTGCGACAATAAATCCCTAGAAAGGGTGGGTAGCCTGACTGTCGGAATAAGAAATGTCTTAGCTACTTTTGGAAGTTAAAGGGGAAAAGATTGTATTGTAATGTAAACATTATTGGAGGTAGGTCTCCAACCGCATCGCCTCCAATGACATGGTTACCGCCAGAAATATGTTAGTGCTATTCTTAACCGATGCTTGTAAGATTTTAAACTCTTACAAATTTACTGCATTTATAATATTTTATCCCGCGGTTGTCTTACGAGAAAACCAGTGCCCGCACCTTCTGATTTTAGTAGTAATTCGCTACTGTGATGTGAGTGTATGAAAAGCAAGTCAGAAGGTTGGTTGATAAACGAAGGGAAACAAGTGTGAAAATCCGTCATCGTAATAAACTATTCGTAGTTTTCGTTTATATTACGTAAGACTAACGGCCAGGATACCATTCTTAGTCTAGTTCCTCATTTATATTTGAAAATATCAAAACATTGTCATTACTTTAAATTCATGCTTTTTTCTTTGCTCAACTCACTTCTTAACCAATCATCATATAAGTAACTTGTTCTATTAACAATTTCACTAGCAGCTTACAAATTTCCTAAATTATAAATTCAAAACTAGGAAACTTGTCAAAAATTATCCCCGCTTACAATTTTCCTGAGGTGAGTTCGTTATTTTACAAGTTTCCTAAAACCTATCAGGTAAGATGTAAATTCGCATGCTGTTTGATGGATTTCCGTTAACTTACAAGTTTCCTAGGAAACTTATAAGTTAACGAGTTTGACGATTTTCCTGCGACATATACATACATACATACATACATATACTCACGGCTATAAATCCCTAGAAGGGGTAGCCAGAGCTGATTAGATATGAATTAGAAATTCCTTAGCCACTTTTAGAAGTTGCGTGGGAAAAAGATGGTGAAATAAAGATTGTTGGTGATGGGTCTCCAACCGCATCGCCCAAAAATCCCTCAAAAGCCCCGATACCGTTAGTCGCCTCTTACGTACACCCACCGGAACAAATGGGGTAGTGCTATTCTAAGCCGACACTACACAGCAAGTACTTACTAAGTACTTTGTATATAGTTAATACTCTATTACTCTCTCACACTATTAGTATCGTAGTAGCCTCACATTTATAATAATTCTCATACATATTTATTCTTCTTATTTTGAACTCCCGCTATTACATACCACTTTAAAAATAATTATTATTGTAATAAAGCAAGTTTATCTGTCATTCATTGCCTCTCTAGAACTTCACTACTTGTTATAAATGTATTGAACCAAACTGCCTTAAAATCAATATACGCATGATGTTCAAATAACAAATACTTTCAGTATGCTTTCGAAGCTAATGTCAGAACAAAAATGCTATATTTTTTTAAAATCATTTTTGCACGTTTTTTCGTTTTTATTGTTGAATTTCTGTACATGTTCTTTTGTGTATTTTTTTGTTATTCAAATTTGTTGATTAGAAGTCAGCAACAAATAAATATCTCTCTTTATTTCTTTTCTTTCTTATGTCTATAATTAATGCTTAATTATAATTCATTACAAATTATCAACTCAAATTTGATCGCACTAAAGAGCTTATTCTATTTGTCTGAATGAAGACGTCTGAAAGCCACAGATTCTGAATTCAGACTAGAGGAATAACGTTCAAACTGAAATTTGTGTAGTAGAATAACAAGCGTCTGCGGCAGTAACTTCGAAGGACGTCTGAATTCAGAAACGACAAAGTGTAATGGAATAAGCTCTTTAGGGGCATCAAGATTCTACGCAGAATTAAGTGATACGGCTACGAACTCAAATGTTCACGCCGTGTATCTCCGAAGGGGTTGGTAGAGGTACTAATACTCCTAAAAATCTTGTTACATTGTCACCTGGTATTCAGAGTACCCACGTTTTACTTGGACAGTGTTTTCACGTGACAGGGGGCAAGCCGAATATTAATTAGGACGAATACACTGTCACATGAAATAGTACAACTTAGCCATTTGGGTTTCCTCACGATGTTTTCCCTCATCGTTAACAACCACGATAAATTAACCACACATATGACTTTCGCAAAGACAAATTGGTGTACGGCTGACCCGGGATTTGAACCATCATCGTCTGCACGATAAACGGTGTTCTACTCTAAGGCTATCTATCCACCAGACTAATCCAGTGGTAAACTAGGGTGACTAAACTTTAACAACTACTAACGTGGTACTAGCCGTGACTCGTGACCAACGGTTTTATTCGATAACTAGTGGATCAGCTCAGCTTCGCACGGGTAGCGTTGTTTTTTAGATATCTGAGGTTTCTTTCTTCAGTCACTGCTCAAGCATTGTGAAATTTAGCGCAATATTTTCAATCTATTACATTTATAGCACTCCCTCAACAGTGTAGTTTGGTGATTTTGAATGTGGTTTTATGAACGGTTCAGTATTTCCGTTTATTAGCAAATTTTGGAATTAAACGCTATGAAGTATTTATAATATTCTATAAAAAAGAAATCTTTACGACATGTAGGATGCAATTACTGACGCCATCTAGTATGTAATATGTAAATTAGTAACGATTTGGTATTGGTCACGGGCGCGATGGCTTATTTCATGTATAATTTCGGTGATTCACTACCGATTTCTATGATTCTTTTTTTAATGAATAGGCAATAATGTTACCTTTTTTAAATTTGGGATGAATGAGAATATTATAAACGTAAAAGTAAACAAATATAATCAGAATGCTCCGAACTGCTAAGCTATCAGGAGTTACACGTGTTATTGTGAGTCAAACATAAAAGATAAACATATACTGTTGCGGGAACTTTTTTAGACAATTTTGTGAAGAATATTTCCGTCGTACATGATTTCTATGTAAGTTTAACCATTAAGGCTGCACACGCGACGGAAGCTTAAAAAATGGAGTAACTTCTCCCGTTTTCCCAAAATTTCCCAAAATTCCCCTTCACTACTCCGCTGAAAAGTGTACTATAACCTGCCCAGGAGTATGAAGAATAATTGTGCTAAGTTTCGTTAAAATCCGTCGAGTAGTTTTTGTTTCCATAAGGAACATACAAACCGACAGACAGACAGACAGACAAAAATTTTACTGATTGCATTTTTGGCATCAGTATCGATCACTAATCACCCCCTGATAGTTATTTTGAAAATATATTTCATGTACAGAATTGACCTCTCTACAATAATATTATAAGTATAGTATATATATATAGTAGTAGTAGTATATATATAATTTATTATAAGTATAGATATAGGATCATCTTAGTTTTCATATCATCAACCAAATCAAAATCCAAAATTCATTTATTTCAGATTCAAGGTAATCCATGTATAGTACATCAATACACAAAAACAGAAAAAGTAAATTAAATTAAATTAGATTATTAAATTCATTATATCTTACAAAAATGTACAAAATTAAATATAAAAACATAAAAAGTAAATTAAATCAATCTCTGTCGCCTAACATTACAACGTGTAAGATAAGAAATCTCAAATTCCAGGCCCCAGAGGTTAAATTACAGATTGTATTTCTGACTTTGAACTCAATTAGTAGATATTGCAGGCTCAATTAACTGCTACACATCCTATTAATTAGTGAAATATGACACATTTTCAATTCTTGATTACAATTCGGGAATTCAACCGCAGAATTTGAAATGTCGTCTTATAATAGCAGTACTTTTTTCCTGCTGGTGTTCAGAGGCGGTGCAGGTTATTGGGGCTTTATAAGTGATTTTTAGGCGGTTGGAGACACCCGTCACCAAAATCAATTATTTTGCAACCTTTCCCCCACTAAACTTATAAAACTGTCTTATGTTTTTTTTATTCTGAAGCTTACCTCTTTGGATTTCTAGCCGTGAGTATTTGTTATCTAATACTTATTATTAAAATGCTTACGGGGATAATGGTGAAACTATTCTACACCAACCACCAAGCAATGAAAAGCTTAACCTATCTACCTCTACTCACAAGACATGACTTGGTGATATTCTAAACCGAAACCACAGCTATTTGTTCGCTAATTAACTCTAAAAGTCTTTATATTTTTAATACCTTTCGTTCATATATACTTATAATAAATCTGTAGAGAGGTCAATTCTGTACATGAAATATATTTTCAAAATAACTATCAGGGGGTGATTAGGGATCGTTATGATATCAAAAATGCAATCAATAAAATTTTTTTCTGCCGGTCTGTCTGCCGGTTTGTATGTTCCTTATGGAAACAAAAACTACTCGACGGATTTTAATAAAACTTGGTACAATTATTCTTCGTACTCCTGGGCAGGTTATAGTATACTTTTCAGCAGAGTAGTGAAGGGGAACTTTGGGAAATTTTGGGAAAATGGGAGAAATAACTCCGTTTTTAAGCTTCCGTCGCGTGTGCAGCCTTAATAGTTAAAGTTACATAGAAATCACGTTCTACGAAAACATTCTACATAAAATTGTCTAAAAAATATTCCGCAACAGCATATGTCTATATTTTATGATTGACTCACAATAACACGTGTAACTTCTGATAACTTAGCAGTTCGGAGCATTCTGATTATATTTGTATATTTTTACGTTTTTAATACTCTCACTCCTCCCTTATTTAAAAAAGTTAATATTTTTACCTATTTAATAAAAAATTACTCATAGAAATCGGTATAGTAACACCGAAAAATAACAGTCCCACGCAACAAAAACCAAATCCTTACTAATTAACATATTACATACTACATGGCGCCAGTAGTTTCTTTATAAGATTATTATAAATACTTCATAGCGTTTTACTCAACTTCAACGCAACCTGATTATTAGCTCATTTTTGGAGATAAAAGTGCATAAAAGCGCTTTCTAAATCACAAAGCTACACTACAATATTCAGGAGTGCTGTAAGTTGTAATGAAGGGGCTGAATTTCACAAAGCTTGAGCAGTGATTGAAGAAACCTCAGATATATATCTGTGTATCGGAATCAAGATATTTTGCAAAAGTACCAGTATTAACGTTTAAAGTCCAAATTAAGGTGTAATTGCCTTTAGTAAAGGCATAAAATGGTTTTAAGAGATTATATAGTTAATAATTTTTGATATTCTTATTACGGATATAAAATAGGTTTTCCACTTAAAATATTATTTTTTACTGCTTTAGAGTAATTAATTAATAGACTTGGGACGTTGTGCCTCAAAATATATATTTCATAAGTCTGTAATCTTAATTTTGCTTGCCTTAATAATATAAAAAACTTTGCTACTCTCGCAAAGCTGGGCCGATCCACTAGTTTTATATAGATAAATATAATTTATTTATTTATTGTTAACTAGTGGATCGGCCCAGCTTCGCACGGGTAGCGTTGTTTTATTAATATCTGAGGTTTCTTCAAACACTGCTCAAGATTTGTGAAATTTAGCGCAATGATTACTACTTAGAGCACTCCTGAATAGTGTAGCCATAGAGTAAAGAAATACACTGGAAATAGAGAACCTTCTTGCTTAGTGATAACCCCTCACTCGTGAGGTACCTCGTTTGAGTTACTGGTCGCGAGAAAATGAGGGAGTTCTCGTATTTGAAATATAAACCACCTCACGTAGCTCCTCACTTTTTCGAGGCGCGAGTCGAGGCAGCACTCGAATAGACCAAAGTGAGTGAGTGAGTTACCGACTATTTAAATGTTGAGTCCATACATACATTATACTCGTGTCGCGGTTGAAGGAGTCGGGTCAGTTCGATGGAATGATTAGTCAGTTTATTTTAGCGTTTTCTTACAAATAGTACCCATTTAATTTTACCTTAGATTAGCTTACATACATACATACATATACTCACGGCCATAAATCCCAAAACGGGGTAGCCAGAGCTGCAGAGCTAGAATCTCCTCAGCCACATTTGGATATTGATAGGGGAGTAGATGGCAGAAATGTAGTATAGTTGGTGATGGGTTTCCAACCGCATCGCCCAAAAACCACTAAAGGCCCCATACCCTTAGTCACCTCTTACGACACCCGTGGGTAGAAAGGGGTAGCGACATTCTAAGCCGGCACTACACGGCAATCTAAGACGGCACTACACGGCAAAGCCGGCACTACACGGCAAATTAGAATAGCTTAATGATAAGGGCCGAAGTGAGTAAAAAAACGAATAAGGCAGTTATAGAAAGTTTGTTTCAATTTACAAATTTTGAATAATTTAATTAAGGGCGTCCCGGAAAAATAGGTTGATATTGATTGTTTGGAAGTTCTATAAAGTCTGATTTGATGATATTGATATGACATGAATAAAATATATGTTGGTGATTAGTTCATGGTGTTAAAATTTGATGTTTAACATTTTAATAAATTGCTGAAAAATATGATGAAAAAAAATGAATTGGAACATGCTTTGTTTTCATAAAAACCGTATAGGCTCCACTGGCATAACATACATGTGAACTCATGTGTCTACATACGCGTAGCTTTAACATCTGTAACTTTGATGTTTAACTTTTCATTTAAACATTATAGTTATTCAATAAAACTAAATAAACTACATTTATCCTGCGCGCGCGTTTTTTCCGTCCCTGTCACTCTCAGTAAATTTGACGTAAGAGTGAGCGCAATAGCTGCTAAATGCGGGGATGCCCTTAAGTTTATTTATAAAAAAATACCAAGTAACACAATAACAAAAACATTAGAACTTAGAACTCATTTTCCCTCATTCAGTGCAAAGCGGCAACATTCCGCGTGCCTCACTGTTGACCCGTTAATAGAGTATATTTCATTCTCTTTACCTCGCCTCAAACAAATGAGGGCTCCCTCCACTACTCATTAAAAAGAGTGAGATATACAACGCTACGTCTTGCTGGATTTCAATGACACTATGTTGCCATGTAAACGCCATTTCGGTTCGATTCGAACTTCGAAGGAATCGCCCGACCGAAGTTCTATTACCATAAACTACATACATACTAGTGTTGCCGGATAATCGATTGTGTATCGATTATAATCGATTATGCAAATGAGGCCCAAATAATCTAATAATCGATAGTATTATCGATACTATCGATTATATCGATACTATCGATTATTAGATTATAATCGAAGAACGATATGATCGATTATGATCGATTAATCGATTATAATTGTAATGTAATCGATAATAATCGATATTATCGATTAATCGACTAATCGATTATAATCTAATAATCGATTAATCGATTATATCGTCATTAGATTATAATCGATTAGTCGATTAATCGATTATAATTGTCAATTTTTCACACTGTGATAAAAATACAATATATATAAAATAAAATACATAAACTTTATATAAAATATTATATAATATATAAATATAATCTTTACTATCGATTATTATGTAAAAACCTTTATTTTACCATCTTTTCCCCACTCAACCACCAAAAGTGGCTATGGAATTTATAATTCCTTGGCTCTGGCTACCCCTTCTAAGAAATTATAGCTGTGAGTATATATATGTATCGATTAATCTACGATAAAATCATTTATATTTTTATTTATTCTATTTTTATCACAGTGTGTAAAATTTACAATTATAATCGATTAATCGACTAATCGATTATAATCTAATGACGATATAATCGATTAATCGATTATTAGATTATAATCGATTAGTCGATTAATCGATTATATCGATTATTATCGAATACATTACAATTATAATCGATTAATCGATCATAATCGATTATATCGTTCTTCGATTATAATCTAATAATCGATAGTATCGATATAATCGATAGTATTATCGATATTATCGATACATTAGATTATTTTGGGTGAGCATAATCGATTAATCTATAATCGATTATCCGGCAACACTAATACATACAATACTCGCCTAATCTATTGGTTGGTATCGTACGTACGACGTTCATCATGACTTACAACATAATGTTAACATGATCCATGCCATGACACACCTAGACACAATGATTGACCTGACATACAAAGAATTTTTTGGTTTATATACTCTAATAAAGAAGAAATCATACCGCGATGTAGCAATTACCGACAGTGCCATCTATTGGTGAATATGCAAATCACAGCGCGCTTTTGTATGAGGTTTGCGCTGTTAAAAACTACAAAGTGAGGATGGAGGGAAGTTTTTATTTCCAGCCCCTGAGTGTAGCTTTGTGATTTCTGTGAAAACGCTCATATGAACGGTTTAGTATTTTCGAACATACACTAATTTTTAGAATGAGTTGAAGTTGAGTTGAGTAAAAGCAATGAAGTACTATAACAACTACAACTACTGGCGCCATCTAGTATTTAATATATAAATTAGTAATTATTTGGTTTTGGTCACGGGCGCGATGGCTTATTTCATGTGTAATTTCGCTGTTTCTCTACTGATTTCTATGATATTTTTATTATTGAATAAGTAATAATGTTACCTTTTTTAAATTAGGGATGAGTGAGAGTATTATAAACGCAAGAGTAAACAAATATAATCAGAATACTCCGAACTACTAAGCTATCAGGAGTTACACGTGATATTGTGAGTCAACCATAAAAGATAGACATATGCTGTTGAACATTTTTTTTTAGAAAATTTTATGAAGATTTTTTCCTCCATACATACATTTTATGTAACTTTAACCATTAAGGCTGCACACGCGACGGAAGTTTAAAAAATGGAGTAACTTGTCCCGTTTTTCCAAGATTTCCCAAAATTCCCCTTTACTACTCTGCTGGAAAGTATACAAAAACCTGTGCAGGAGTATGAAGAATAATTGTACCAAGTTTCGTTAAAATCCGTCGAGTAGTTTTTGTTTCCATAAGGAACATACAAACCGACAGACAGACAGACAGACAGACAGACAGACAGACAGACAGACAGACAAAAATTTTACTGATTGCATTTTTGGCATCAGTATCGATCCCTAATCATCACCAGATAGTTATTTTGAAAATATATTTCATGTACAGAATTGACCTCTCTACAGATTTATTATAAGTATAGATTTAACTGAGCATAAAAAGCAAATTTAAATACTTAATTGCCTTGCAACCTCATTTGAACCATTATTCATATATAAAAGTAACAAACAATACAATAGCAAACTTAATTCCAAAACGTACCGGTATCCAAAAGTTCATGCTTTGGGCACATCACGTTTTGACTATAAACTTTTTTGAGGACAAGATGACCTTTTTAATAATGAGAAAATGACGTGATCCAAAATGTCCGAAAACGGGTTTCAACCTTTTTGTTGGGATTCGACGCGTTTATTTGAAACGTGGAAGTAGCTGTTGTTGAGGCATAAATAATGGATGTTCTTTTAGTTAGTTTACTGAAACTGACAGCTACATAAACTAAGAAACTATTTGCCTTCCTACTCTTACGGGTACAATCCTAAAATAGAGTAGCTAGGTTTCCGGTATCAACAATTTCTCAATCATTCTTGGAACTTTTATTATTATTATTATATTTATACATAGTTTATATTTCTTACATTTAGAACACACCCAACAAAACTGCTCTTGCAGTTTAACTGTCGGAAAAAGTCTCTATTTTACAATTTACCTTAAGTTTTTAACTGAACTGAACATAATATGGAAGTGTGCATGAAAGGTACCTTTTAAGCTTATATTTAAACTTACTTTTATTTTGCTCAAGGCAGATATGATGGTTGAATGTAGTATATTCAGTTAGAGATGTCCAACTGCACCTACGTGGTTCGGCTACTTTTAATAATAATTCTGCCGGTTTTCCGTCGGTTAAAAGATTGATAAACTAAGTTAAGTGAAGTTGATCGGTAAAACCAAGCGCGAGAGATTTACCAGGATCGTACAAAATGGAAATCTATACAAACAATCAAAGCAAGTTTCGTGAGCACATGTATATATTATACTATCACAACAGTTTTATTTTATTTTATTTATTATTCACTATAATTATTCACTATTATTCATTATTGTTTGTTCACTACACACATCTAAATCATGCGACATGATAGTCCAGTGGGTAGAACACCCGCCCGAAAAACAGAAGGGCGTGAGTTCCAATCCTGGGACGGGCCTACACCAATTTGTCTTTTCTAAAGTCATATGTGTGGTTAATTTATCATGGTTGCTAACGGTGAGGGAAAACATCGTGAGGAAACCCACATGGCTGAGTTGTACTTAGTCATGTGACAGTGTATTCGTACAAAACGGCGATAGGCCTGCCCCCTATCACGTGAGTACACTGTCTAAGCAAAACGTGGGTACCTTCTCTGGAAACTAGATGGCGCTTGCCATGTGAGTTCAGGAGTATTGGTGCCTCTGCCAACCCCTTCGGGGATAAACGGCGTGAACTTTTATTATGTATGTTACATCTAAATCAGTATATTTTGAAAGGAGACAGAAGGAAAAATATAATTAACTCAAATTTTAATAAAGTATGCAGTTTGTACCAAACGGAATGCTAAAACAAGCTTTTGAATAGTATTACCAACTCATTCCTCAATTAAACATCCTTTGCGTTGGAAAATTACCAACAATTCCAGCCTTACAGGAGAATGTGTTGAATTTCACATTAGCAAAGCAATTGGCAACACACTCGGGGCGGACGCTTTGTTCCTAAAGTAGTAAAGCATTTTCTACGCGATGTATCCGGTCTACTGTCTTTCAAGATATTCTTCGAACTACCCTCCGATTCACTTTTAACCTCAAACAAGTTCAACGTCTCTTTTTTCTGTCTCTTTCACGCAAACGGTAGATGGAAGAGATAGATGTTTAGTTTTGTTTCAAGGAGGAGAAGATTCGTTGTCGAGTTAATATCTGTATGGCCCAAAGCTGTCTCTTTTTACTTAGTATCCGAGCCAAGTAACCTCTAGGAGAGATATATTACCTATTCGATAGTAAGTGGTAACTTTTGGAAAGATTTAGAGGATTAATAAATTTTAAGATGCGCTGCTAGGAACTGGTTTGCAAAGTAATCTTTTGAATTATGTAGTTAACCAGGGATCTCTTTTTGGTTTTTCATTTAAATTGATTAAGATTTAGCGCAGAAACGTTCCTAATTTTCGAAAAATAAAGACCCACTAAGTGCATTCTGACAGTAAAGGGTAGCCAGTCCGCCAGTGCAGCCACTTTTTAAATTAAGGTATATATTAGTACCAGCTTAGCATAGCACTAACCGATTTCTTCCCACGCATATATTACCACACCACTAGGGTTTAGGAAGTCATTTTGGACGATGCAGCTTGAGACCCAATACCAACCAACCTTTATTTAACAGTCTTTTCCCCTTTCAAATTCCACAAGAATCACAAAGTCTAAATCCAAAGCTACGGCTTCCAATTTTTGGGAGTTATAGCCGTGAGTATATTGCTGAACATTCATATTTAAATTCCAAACACTTAATTCAGCAAACAGCAGATTTCCTTCCAAGAAACAAGTGCATATCTGCTGAAAAATAAATAAAAGATAGGATAACCCGAATATATTCGTGACTTGCATTCCCAGCGTGGCTCAGCATTGAATGCGCTATAAAATAAAATCAGTGCCGTTTACGCCTTTTAGCAAAAACGCTCCAACACTTTAGAACAACCGCTAAGTTTATATTCCGCCTTTTATGGTAAAGATTTGAATCAACATTTTCATTATTACATTCGTAATATTTTCGCAAATATTGAAGTTTGACACGAAACTATTTTGATGAATTTAGGCCAAAAAGGATAAATAGCGCTTGCTTCAGCCTTAAAGCGCTAAGTGGGCAAACTACTTTAAACCAAAGTCTGACTTCGTTCCTCTGATATTCGGGATGTGAATCGATGAATTAAACAGCAGTTGAAGCCGTGTTTCGAACATCGATTTGATTATCGCCATTTCGATAGAGCGTTTAGTTAATAATATTGTATTTTTCCAATTGCTTTTGTATATTCTTATAGCTACTGTAAATTGAACTTGTTTGAATTTGTTAGTGTTTTATAAACTTTTTAGTACGGTTGAAGTTAAGATCTTAAGCCTATTGGACTTCGCTTTAGTTTTTGACTAGAAGTCTAATACAATCATTATAGGTTTTAAATCAAAAAAGTGAAATACTAGATTTAAATTTAATCTACCGTCGCCTCATTAGGGGTTTGCCAAGGAGTTGGGAAGAGGAGGACTGAACCAATGCTAATTTGATTTAATAAAACAAATTGTCCAAAATAAAAAACTAAACACATTGTGTGGTAATGCCAATACGTACCTGAGAGTAATTCCAGCGAATGATATTTATATCTCTAAAGATACGTTCACGTATGCCAATGGTATTTAGCTATTAAAAATCTGCAGCTCTTGCCATGCGAGGCAACTGTGGGGATTGGGGATTTTAAAGTTTTTTTTGGGTGACCTTGCTGGGGACCCATCACCAACCTTTTTAATAAATTATCTTTTTCTTCCCTCAACTTCCAACTTTGGGATAAATGTGTATCTATCTATGAATATACTGTTATAAGGTTTATTTACAAGCATCTCTTGCAAGCGAAGTCTAGCAAAGGCGTTTTTTACAAAGTCCTCTCGGACTTGATCACATAGAGAAACTTCTAACACTTTTTTCCATTCCAGATTTTCAGTTCCGTTTCGAATGACCGTATGCGTTCCTAAAAGTACCATGGGAATTCGCCACTTCTACGTAATTTCTACAAGAACTTGTGACACTGTGTCCCAAATTCAGCCTATCTAAGCTTACTTATACATATAACTCACGCCGTTAATTCCCATTGGGGTAGGCAGAGACTATCGATCGCCACTTCGTACGATCCTGGCAAACCTCTCTTGTTTCGTCTACATCCATAAATCTTTTCATACATGCTCTTTTATTCTTCATACTACGGACGCCTGCCTTTTTGAGCACACTTTCAATTTGGTCCAAGTGTGTCTTTCGTGGCCGTCCTCTACTAACATTACCTTCCTCTATACTATCTAAGCTTGATTTGACAGTTAGCTCCTTTTTCAAGGTAAGGTTGGTTCTGCTTAATAAATTGATATATAGAGTTGTATTACAGTATAGAACTTCAAATATAAAATCTCAAACTTAGTCAGACTTAGAGTACGACAATGCTCAGCTATACTGCTTGATTCCGTCTCATTCGTACTCTAAATAAGACGAAAATTATATTAAAACTCTATTACCCATAGATTTCCCCACTCCACAAAATCCAACGTTCGTTCGTTCAAAATGCAATCATAGATACATTACTTACTATATTTCAACAAGCCGAATTTCGAAGAACAAAAAAAAAGTTTCGTTCTGCTTTGTGACAATTTCTAAATATATTTTTTACACCATACAACTCGAAATACAGCCCATAAAGTTTTGTTAGTTCAAAGACACAGTTTATTTTAAAAAAAGGACTACAGAACTGGCGTTTCACTTAGGAAAACAGATAATGTACAAAGAAAAGAAGAAAATACCTCGAGTCAGCGAGTCTTCCGAAACATCCGCATTATTTAAACTAATACGAAATTGGGAGGAAATAAAAAGTAACTTATATCTAACGACCTCATTTTATCCGCTGACTCTTTCCGCTAAATTTTAGCACGAGTCTGGATTCTGAAGCATAAAAGCCTTATCTTACGTCATTTTATTTAACGCCTGCTGGCTTAGTTGAATAGGTCCTACAAGTTAGTGGCACAAAGCGCGGTCTCACTCCCTTACTACGTGTTTTAAGTGTAATAGGCTCCAAGTTTGAGTTTAGTTAGGTGAAAAGTATCTGTTAAGTTGAAGTTGCTCGCACGACGGCATTCAACTAACTTAACCGAGCATAAAATTCATGGTACCTGTTTTGTCGTACACGCGGGGTTTTATTAGAGCAAGGATACTAGAAACTTTATTTTGTGTAAAAAAGAAAATAGATCAACAAGAATTTACAATATATAACAACGATATGCTTTGGCAAATTGTAACTCATCCTATCTGGTGTGTTTTCAATATTGAGTGTGTGTTTTTGTTTTGTATAAAGCTACTAAGATAATTGGGCTTTTTAAATGTATTATGGACGATTGTGTTATGGGGTTTTTAAGCAAACGCTCCTTAAATTCAGCATAATATTCGACTTGGCATCCAAAATGGTTAAAGAATGTCGGAAACAATAACTTCAGTTAACATACCTGCACATACTTACGGCATTTATCCGAAAATGGGGTGCAAGAGCTTTTCTGTCAATTGTTACCCAGCCTCAATTTCAACGAAAAGATGAACGGTAAAAGACATGGCTACCTCATTTATGGATTAATAGTCGTGATTATATGTATGTAAAAGAGATGTATTTAGTGATAGGATATTTCAGACTGGCTCTTCTGGTTTTTTTTTTTTTATTTCCTTTATTTATTAGTAATAATCCCCACATGAGGATTTCATAAACAAAAAGATTTAAATTATACTATACTCACCCCATTAGTTTCCGTCGGAGTAGGCAGAGATTGTAGATCACCTTTTTAGGCGATACTGTCAAACCTCCCGAGCTTTATTTACATTTACCAATATTTCTATACATGCTCCTTTATTATGCACACTTCGGACCCCCACCTTTTAAAACACATTCGCTATTTGATCGAAATGTGATCTCCGTGGTCATTTTCTACTAATATTACCATACACTTTTGGTCTTATATCTTTTTTACCAATATACTCTCATCTATATTCTCTGTTTGCCGAAACAATCTTTTCATACCCTTGTCCATCTTTTTTACAATATCATCGTTCTTTGACATGGATTTCATACAAACATTAGTCCGTCTCCCATAATCTCACGACTATTTATTCCAATCAGGGGTAGTCAGAGCTTCGGAAGGAACAATTCCTCAACTGCTTTTGGATATTAATCGGGGAAAATATCTTTATCCTACAACATGTTATTACAATCATTTACTCTACCTTTGTAATTCGCTTTCTTCCGTTTTGTTCCAAAAGAAGTACACACCTTAAAAGAACGGTAATGCCAGACCAAGACAAAGCGCTGTGGTAGAGGCAATCATATGCATCGGTTCGTTACACGGAATGCTCGTATGATCAGAGACGGTTTACACTCCAGCGCTTCGCTCGAGGCTCCGATGTTGCCAGGTGGTATTATTAACATATATCTACTTCTGTTCGGAAACGGAACGTAGATATTGATTTCGCAAAAAAAGATGGCGGATAAATCTGATGATTTATAATAATTTTATGTTATTAAATTTCAGTTGTAGCCCTTTCTGGCCAGACACGTATTTAGTAAACGTAAAAAAATGCCTCAATAGTTTAATAAAATGCGGAAAACGAAGTTATTATAAAACAAATCAATGCATGATGATGAAGATATCGAGAGAAGAGTGAAAAAGGGTAATGCGGTAAATGGAGCACTGGATAGTCTAATGTCTAGTCAGTCGGTGTCTGAAAAGGCCCGAATGGCTGTGCATGATGCTGTCCTCGTTCCTACGCTTATGTATGGCAGTGAATGTTGGGTGTGGCAGAAGAAGCATGAAAGTAGAGTGAATGCAGTAGAAATGAGATCCCTCAGAAAAGTTTGTAATGTAAGGTTATGTGATCGTGTGAGGAATGATGTGATTCGTGAAAGGTGTGGTGTAAAAGATGATATTGTAAGAAAGATAGAAAAAGGAATGTTGAGATGGTTTGGGCACATAGAGAGGATGGATGACAGTAAATTGGTGAAAGAGATATATAGAGCCAATGTGGAAGGTAATGTTAGTAGAGGACGACCTCGGAGGACACATTTGGATCAAATAGAAAATGTGCTCAAAAAGGCAGGTGTTCGCAGTATGAAGAATAAAAGAGCATGTATGAAAAGATTGATGGATGTAAACGAAGCCAGAGAGGTTTGCCAGGATCGTACAAAGTGGCGATCGATAGTCTCTGCCTACCCCAATGGGAACTAACGGCGTGAGAATATGTATGTATGTATGTATGTAAATCAATGCAAACTTTTATTAAAAAAAATATAACCGATGTATTTTTCCATGCAATCATGTTTATACAGAAAAAAATACAGCTTAACCCTTAACTACTGACGTGTCATTTTGTTACACTATTACTGACGTACGTATGATATACGTCTTGTTTTTGTTGTAGTTGCTCTGGTGCATCCATTAAGTGTGATTTGGGTTATTTTTGGTTTTTATTTATTTATGTATGTTATATATAAAGTTAGGATACTAAATAAACAGTCATAATATTAACAGCTAAATATTTATTCATCAACAAACTTATGAGTATCAAATTAGAAATATGAACAAAAAATCATTTAGGAGACGTATGAGGTACGTACGTCAGTGGTTTAGGGTTAACATCCACACAAATAATATCTAATTAAAAATTTGAATTTAAACGGTGAGGGAAAACATCGTAAGGAAACCCACATGGCTGAGTTGTACTTAGTCATGTGACAGTGTATTCGTACAAAAACGGCGATAGGCCTGCCCCCTATCACGTGAGTACACTGTCTAAGCAAAACGTGGGTACCTTCTCTGGAAACTAGATGGCGCTTGCCATGTGAGTTCAGGAGTATTGGTACCTCTGCCAACCCCTTCGGGGATAAAACGGCGTGAACGTTTATGTAAAAATTGTATTGCTGTGTAGTGTAGGCTTAGAATAGCTCTATCCCATTTCTTACCATGCGTGATCGTTACAGACGACTAAGGAATTTTCAAGCAAAGCAGTTGGAGACTCATCACCAACAAGCTCTTTTAGGGATTTAAAGCCGTGAATGTGTGTATAATATGTATGTATGTATCCTCTTTATGTGCCCAAACCATCTCAACATTCCTATTACTATCTTTTTTACGATATCAACTTTCTCACCGCACTTTTCACGAATCACGTTGTTACGTATGTATGTATGTGTGTAAAAAAAGTGTGTGTGGGTTTAATTAAAAAAACTCAAAGGTTTTTTTGCTACAAAAATAAATGACATGGTTCGAAAGAATCTCATATTTCTTTAAGTTTTCAAACTCTCCATAATCGCCCATCTTAATTTCCCACCCTGTATTCATCTGAAGGTAAAGGCTTGAGATAGGTGTTTGGAAGGAGTATTTATCGGACTATTTGTCAATATTTTTTTTCATTATTCATCAGAGAGAGCGGGAAAAAAACTGTATACTAATAATGATATACTAGAATTGTAATAATCGCGGCTAGTTTGCGGAGTTTGTAGTTGTGCTGTGTAGTGTCGGCTTAGAATAGCACAACCTATTTCTTCCAGTGGGTGTACGTAAGAGGCAACTTACGGTATTGGGAATTTTAAGGGATTTTTGGGCGATGCTGTTGGAGACCCTTCACCAACAACCTTTATTTTACCATCTTTTCCTCACTCATTTTTCCAAAAGTGGCTGAGGAATTTCTAATTATAAGTAAATTGACTTTTATTGCATTGGATTTTGGCATGTAAATAATATTATATTTTATAGCGCTACTTTTATCATACATACGTAGGTATTCTACACCCCAGCAAAAACCTTTCCAGCTTCTTTGAGCATTTCTCTATTCGATCTATATGTATCCCCAGGTGTCATCCTCTACCAACATCACCATCCATACTCAAAATCGGTCTTTACATATCTTTTTTTTAATTTACATCCATCTATCCTCGCATTGTGCCCATAGACTTATGCCCAAACCGTCTTAAAAGTCCTTTTTCAAAATATTTTGCAGTATCATCTTTTACACCGCACCTTTTATGAATCTATCCTCACTCTATCACTTAACCTTGTAAGTTTTAATTATCTTTTTTTTTTCACTATTATGTTGAAAATAGTAGTATGAAACACATGAGTAATTAGTTATATCAGTGCTGGGTCTCAGGATCCATCTGTAAAGGCTTTGTATCGTTGTACTAAAATACCATTGTTTGTCTTTACGAAGAGAGGGCAAAAGTTGTAGCAGCTTGGTACAGCTACCCAGGTAGTTTTAACTGTGCAGACTATGTTCTCCTTAAACAACCAACCATTAAAATGAATACATTCTTGCACTTTTAAACCACGTACCTACATCAAAAAACGTAACAAGAATCACTGAATGAAAAATTTATTTACGACATTCTAAGCCCACACTACACGGCAAGTCTATCGAGTTAAATACAAAATGATATAAAAATATTTATCCAGAAATCATGCAGGCGTTAATAATTTACAAAGTTTTTAGTTAGTCAAGCAGATAATTTATAAGTCACTAAAAACTATAAACTTTTCAATATTCAAAAGTAATCCTTTCCAATATAAATCGCTAATCCAAGCTTGATATTCAAATTAGCATTCAATTCCATTCTTAAGAAATTCCTGAAGCACATTCAAGAATCACTACAAAGTCGTCCAATGGCTGGCGGCCATGTTTTTAAACCCGACACTAGAACAGTGTAGAATGAACAAAGTAACAAGAGTAAAACTTTTCCATTTTATTTTAATGGTTCGCTTTTTTCGCTCGCGACGTGCGATTAAAAGTTCGTGCGATGCAGTTTCTCTTTACCTTGAGTTGTCTGCCGTGTTTGTTTTGATAAGGAAACGATTTACGGGCTCCTGCACTAGCTTTATTTATTTATTGCACATTGTGTACTGGAAGAGATAGCGTAAAAGTGCAAGCATAAGAAACATGTTGTTATTGTTTTAGTTTTTCGATGACCTGTTGGAGTAGAGAATAGAAATCGAATAATATCAGAATCCTTTCATTAGTCTTCTTTGTTTAAACACGTTGGTAAACACTGCCTCTAGTGCAGAAGCAGAGATTTAAAGTCTTTGCTTTAGTAGGTTTTGTGAATATTTTTTTATTTAGGTTGATTAGTGTGATTGAAACCATTTTGAGGAAAATGGCTTTGTGTTGTGTATAGTGTATACGTAAAAAGCAGCGTCAGACTTGCATATCCACCATCACTTACGGCCACAGATTCCTTAAGTCTTTATACACCACAACTTTTTGTCGTATCGTTGACGCTCTTTTCTGATTCAGGCGTCGACAGCGCTTTTTTCACATAAATGTGTAGCTTCTCACTTGCGTCTATATCGCATCGGTTTAATATAATCGCGCGTCGACAGCGCGTTTATAGACGGGGTTTGCGAAGTCCCTTAGTCTAGTACGATAGCAAAGAGAATGAATGCGAAAATAATCAGTGTATTTTAGATAAAAAAAAGTCTTAGAAAATCTTGAAGTAGTTTATTTTTGTTGGGATACGTAAAATTTACCAATTTGTCTATCAATTAATTTAAAGATGTACAGTATTGTTGTTATTAATTTTATTTGCCGTGTAGTGCCGGCTAAGAATTTCAGTACCCCTTTCTGCCCATGGGTGCCGTAAGTAGTTTTTGGGCGATACGGTAGAAGACCCATCACCAACGATACTTTGTTCCACCATGTTGTCTCCTATCAGCTTCCACATGTGGCTGATGAGTTTCTAACTCTAAAGCTCTGGCTACCCCTTTTTGGGATTAATGGAGGGGATGAGTATGTGCATGTATGTAATTTTATTACTTTTGCTCTATTCTATTATATTAAAATTATGGTTAATAATATAAATAAAAGATGTTATTAAAATTCGGGTATACGCCCCCGTCGCTCTGCCAACTGAGCTACAGTGTCAGTTGGCATCCAGCGCGAAATTTCTCTATCCTTTGTTTCTTTTTTACACGTTCAAGTAGTGTTTGCGTTTCCTACCTCCGAATTTTAACTAATTCGGTCATCCCCACATGAGGAATTCATGTCAAAAAACATTAAATAATAATATAAAGTTTAATGTTTAGGGTTCGGTTTTAAAATGGTAGAAGACGACTGTATATTCCCTATTACTGAGACTGCGATATCTGTCCATCCATTTGACCGACCATCTCTGTCACGCCCGCGCCACACAGCATGCGCCCGCGGGCATGTGGAAATTCAAAAGGGCTGCCATACAACAAAACTTTTTATCTAATTTTTATCTATACATAAAAATGGCAATTATCTCGCGGTCGACATCGAATCGCATATGCTCTTTTATTTTACGAACTTCGCACGCCTGCCTCTTGTACTCTATGTTTTAAAGAGGAAATATTTTGTGAGTTTATTTGTCTGTAGTGAAAGGCATCCAAACAACTCTTCCGATTTTAAATAAATAAAAAAAAAGAAATCATTTATTTATTGCCTTAGGGAACAATAAAACATTACAATTAGAACAAAGTACACACACAATTTTAACAAAAAACAAAACAAAAAAATATAATTAATAAAATATTTAGAGACATTAGAGAGAATTAAAGTCCCCTCAAAGGCAAATCTTGTAACAATTTTCATTCTTTAAAAGGATAGAGTCCTACACATTCAGAAAAATTAAAAACATAGGTAATATATACCAGAACGTTTAATTTCATAAATGATGAACAGAGGTTGAAGAACCATGAGATATTTTAAAATATACACTATCCATACGAAGCTGAGTCGGTCCATTAGTTTAAAAAATAATTTTAGTTAAGGGCGTCCCCGGAAAAATAGGATGATATTGATTGTTTGGAAATTCTATAAAGTCTGATTTGATGATATTGATATGACATGAATAAAATATATGTTGGTGATTAGTTCATGGTGTTAAAATTTGATGTTTAACATTTTAATAATTTGTTGAAAAATATGATGAAAAAAATTGAATTGGAACATGCTTTGTTTTCATAAAAACCGTATAGGCTCCACTGGCATAACATACATGTGAACTCATTATGTGTCTATATACGCGTAGCTTTAAGATCTGTAACTTTGAAGTTTAACTTTTCATTTAAACATTATAGTTATTCAGTAAAACTAAATAAACTACATTTATCCAGCGCGCGCGTTTTTTCCGTCCCTGTCACTCTCAGTAAATTTGACGTAAGAGTGAGCGCAATAGCTGCAAAATGCGGGGAGGCCCTTAAGTACTTTTTACATTACAATCTGATAGCTCAGTGGAAACACTACGGCTTTTCAAGCAGAAGACGTGATAGCAAATCTTCAGTTGGGTCAACACTGATGTGTCTTTTTATAAAGGTGCTCCCTCACCGGTTAGATTCAAGCTTTACATCAGTCAAGGAGGAGAAACGAGCATTACAATGCGCACCTTGAAATGATTATATGAATGATTGTATTAATTACACGCAAATGCTCGCCAGTCAGGCGGGTATTAATGTAATGCAATGCTCAAAGACGAATCTATAATGTTACAGTACACGTGAATTCTCCCGGTGAGGGAGCGCTTTAGGTATATATTAAGGTTTGTAACAATGGCAGACGTCTTCGAGAGAAAACCTACATGGCTGAGTTACACGTAGTCATGTGTCAGTGTATTTGAACAAAATGTTAATAGGCTTGCCCCTGTTCCCTTTACTGAGATGCACTCTCGTCCAAAACTATCAGTAACTCTGCCATTTCATCGGAGATTTACACCTTGAACGTTGAGTTAAAACAGTGCTAACTTGCATTGTTGTTAATGATCATTCTTCTGGAAGCTGTGTAGTGTCGGCTTAGAATAGCACTATCCCATTTCTTCCGGTAGGTGTACGTAAGAGGCGACTAACGGTATTGGGGCTATTAAGGGATTTTATGGGCGATGCGGTTGGAGACCCATCAACCCCCCCATCCCCCATCCCATCCATGACCCCATCACAACCTTTGTTTTACCATCTTTTCCCCATTCAATTTCCAAAAGTGGCTGAGGATTTTTTAATTTCTTAGCTCTGGTTACCCCGTCCAGGGATTTATAGCCGTGAGTATATGTATGTCTTCTCGAAACAAATCAGTTGAGCTTTCGTCATAAAATGTAAAGATAATAAAAATAAATATGGTTCCATAGTAAAAGTTCTTCAGAATGATCTCCCTAAAACCCTCTTTCGGTTTGTTACTTCCCTTTTCTTATACCCTGAACAGTTAAGAAATAAGAAAACAATGAAAACAGATAAAATATAATTGTTATTTAATTTAAAATAAATAAAATTTGTAATACAAAAATAGTTATTGTGATTGAACAGTCAGTAAAGTATTAGCATACTGGAACTCCGGGCTATTCTCATATTCGGACATGTCGAGGGCTACTTCACAGCTCTCTCTGACTACCGCTCTCGGGTCGTGAAGATATCTGTAACAATAAAACATACATACATACATACATATACTCACGGCTATATTTCCCTAGAAAGGGTAACCAGAGCTAAGGAATTATAAATTCCTCAGCCACTTTTGGAAGTTGAGTAAGGAAAAGATGGTAAAAATAAAGGTTTTTGGTTATGGGTCTCCAACCGCATCGCCCAAAAATCCAATAAAAAGCCCCAATACCCTTAGTCGCCTCTAGTCTTATACCCTTAGTCGTGTTATGACGTGCAATACAGAGTTTATGTATTTATACTTCTGAACATCACGTGAAATTGTCACCTGGGGTTCAGAGTACCCACGTCTTGCTTGGACAGTGTACTGACGTGGTAGGAGGCAGGCCTATCGCCGTTTTTAGTAATACAGTCACCTAACAAAGTACTCCTTAGCCTATAAGTACTTACTATAAGTTTTTGATAGTAATTGACCAATCAAAGCCTTCATGACCGAATCATCCGCAATTCGCCCCAAATAAGAGTACAAAAATATTTGAAGAAATGTATGGACTGTCTGGGGCCGTAGCACACTCTTAATTATATTGCGAGCTCAACGTTTAGAATGAAATAAAGATATACGATACTTGGAAGCATGATAGAGATAGCTGTATTTAACCACGAGATTTGCAGCTAAGGACAAGCGTGTTAATACTACTGCATAACCATTTGGGTCCTGAAAACATTGTAATCTATAGCCTATAGAATTTCACGGCAGAGATAGTTTCATATCGGGACGCCATTACAACGCAGAACAAAGAAACTCGTTTTCGAAGATTGGAGTATTAAGTAAAGGTAAATAGCTGAACATATGGCAGCACAATTACAAGTAAGCAAGGAAAACAATTACGACAATAATAAAAAAAAATACAGAAATTTAATAACCATTTGCATTAGAAATACTTATAATAATTTAAATCTTTTTGTTCATGAAAACCTCATGTGGGGATTATTACTAATAATTAAAGAATAAATAAAGGAAAGAAAAATTTCGACACAGGCGGGGATCCAACGGTTCGCACTGGCAGCCAACTGACACGGTAGCTCAGTTGGCAGAGCGTCGGGGCGTTTACCCGAGGTCGCGGGTTCGATCCCCGCCTGTGTCGAAATTTTTCTTTCCTTTATTTATTCTTTAATTATTAGTAATACTTATAATGTCTGAATGGATTACATGGTTTAAAATTTTATTTTATTTGATATGTTCCTAATTCCTACCCCCTTTTCCTTAAGAATTGGTCACTTCTAGTACACTCATCGTGAGGACTGCTGGTGTCCTGGATTTTTGAGATCGACTACCCCTTGGCTTATCATCGATAAAAGACCACTCATTGTAACGATTGATAGTTTAGAACTTCGGTTTGATTCCAAGTGGTTTGTTATAATACCGTCATGTTATGTTTTTATAAATATTCTTAGATAAAATTGATGAAAGGGATATATAGAACCAATGTGAATGATAATCTCAGTAGGGGCAATCATAGATGTTTAAATATTATGGTATTGCTGTCTAAACTTTGGTGTTTTTTTTATAAAGTTATAAGTAATTAATAGCACAGAATCTAAATTTAAAACATATTAATAGGCAAACGTATCTTTTTTACAATTTAAGTCTTATTAAAGACTGTAAGAGTTAGCATTCAATATAAATTTTAAACGTAAGTTTTCAATGCGAATTTATGGTAAGAAATATTCTTATTTTAATAAATATTTCTATCATCAACAAATACGTGAAATTTCATCAATTTTAATAGGGCTAGTTAGTAATCCGCCATACCAGTGTCATGCACGCACACTGTTGTATTTTGTTTTTGATCTCGATGTCATTTTTGTAATGCAAATCTATTACTAATAGCATAATATATTAATGAGAACAACCATAAAGTACACATTTCGATAAAAAAAGAAATACTTGAAAAGACAGGCGTGCAAAGTGACAAAAACAAAATGTATGCATGAACTCTTCACTCACATCAAAACATATACCTTCACCTTCAAATATCCTCGATATACAATTAGGAATATGTTTAATGTTAGAAGATGGAAGATTGGACTTAATTCACCCATCACGAGAATGTGTAAAAGCTACAACGAAATGCAGGCAAAACACTGTGAAATTGACATATTTGGTGACTCTTTGGCAGTTTTTAAGCAAAAAGTTAAAGTTGTAAATACATAAGATGGGGCCAGTTTGTATTGTATTGTATTTTATTTTATTAATTTACTAATTTTGTTATTTACTGACATTTAAATTGTTGTTATGATTGTATTGTATTTTTTTTTAATTCAACAACTTAATTGAATTATTCTAACCAGAGAATAAGTCAAACATTTATATAGGTGTATTTATTGATTTGATTATTAATTTAAGTTAGTTTTAAGATTTTAAATAATCAGTTAATTTAATTTTTATTTATTTAATTTGATTAATTTTTATTTATTAATTTAATTTGATTTGATTATTAATTTAAGTTAGTTTTAAGATTTTAAATAACCAGTTAATTTAATTTTATAATAATGTTAGCAATGTTTTGAATTATTTCGATTTCCAAAATGAATGATGTGATTAGCCTATAAATTGGTGTATTTAGTTGACATGTGTCCTTTAAATTTAAGTATTTTCTAAGATTGTGTACTATTTTCACTGTTGGCAATCCGTAATAAATAAATAAATAAACATTATCAATCTGAGTGAAGTTCTTGAGAATACCAAAATCATACAAAGCGGCGTTCAAGTCTCTGCCACCCCAACCAGAGTGAAATGGGTTATATGTACTTATTTATGTTAATATTCTCATATAAGTTGTGGCTTATCTTTAAGCCATGGAACATGTATTCTTATATTATTTTTTAATGTGATACCTTTTCAATACTTCCGTGCACTCCTCCGTAGCTATAGACCCGAGGGCTTCAGCAGCCTCGTGCCTCACCATTTCGTGTTCCTCAACATCTTCAAGCCTCTCTTTCAGGAATGGGATACTTCGCTCATCTTGCATTTGGCCGAATATGAATGCTACTTCGTGGCGGAATAGTGCACTGCTGCCTTGAAGACCTGAAAGGAGATGAAATTTGGTTATTGTAGATCATTTTCAAGCCTTGTTATTCAAGCTTTATATGCCCAAAGGGGTTGCAGAGGTCTATTAATTTTAAACATCATGTGTCAATTTGCCAGTGTACTTTTTACTTGGCCAGTACCTTTGTACTATACACTGTCAAATGACAGACTAATACTAAGAACAACTTAGTCATGGTGGCTTTATTTTTGACAAAATGATGTTTTATTTATTTTCAATATTTTTTTATTCAATTGATATTGATATTGAGTGAACTTTCATCCTTTATTAAAGTCTTCTCAACTTTTTTACCAGTAGAAAAGCTAAAAGATGGTGTCAACAAAGATCTTTGGTGCTGAGTTACCAGCCCAATCACAAAACGATAACAAAGAGACCTAATACAAACCTCAGATTAATAATCTTAAAACAAATACTTTGAAGTACCATTTAGGTCTTGAAGTGGGATCAGTCATACGGAGTATGTATGACTGATCTGCCACAAAATAAAAACCAAAAATTATTATTTTTTTGTTTAGTTTTTGTTATTGTCATCTCATATTAATCTGTTTTAGATTATATAAAAAAAAACCATTAGTTCTAATCAATGAATGATGGAATATGTATGGAAGGTTCATGATTATGAAACTGAGGTTAAGTAACACATATGAGAAAAACAAGATGATTAACAATGAATTAGCATGTTTTGTCCATGAAAACCTCATGTGAAGATTATAACTAAAAAATAAAGAAAAATTAAGACACCAGAGGGAATCGAACCCACAACCTCCGTAACCGGAGTACTAATGCTACATTGTACCAGTACATGGCCACTCTCTCTCCAGAATCTTCAAGCATGTTACACTTAAGTGAGCAGTAACTATAAAAAGCAGCTCATCCCTAGTACTGATATAAAGATAAACTCAGCCATTCAGATGACTGTCTTGTTATATAAAGCAGTACCAGTGCAGTAATGTCACATGACATCACATACATACATACATATTCTCACGCCGTTAGTTCCCATTGGGGTAGGCAGAGACTATCGATCGCCACTTTGTACGATCCTGGCAAACCTCTCTAGCTTCATTTACATCCATCAATCTTTTCATACATGCTCTTTTGTTCTTCGTACTTCGGACACCTGCCTTTTTGACATCACAACATGATGAAATAACAAATAAACAGGAAACTACTCAGACATACCTAATGGTATGAGTTTATGTATGTATGTGCAAAAGTTGGGAGCTTACTTAAAATAATTCAGTTTCAAACATACATTTCAAGAAATTTGTGTTCTAAGATTGTGTCATTTATTTAGTGTAAAAAATAAGATGGCCCACCTTTCCCTAAGGCATTAATACTTTCAGTTGTTCCTATATTCCTCAAACTAAACATTGCTCTGTATCTTTCAAACAATGGTCTCTTCTCATCCATCAGTACATCAGTCAATTTCTCTACATCATTTTCGGTACAAGGAGGTGCTGGGTCAATGGAAGTGAATAAACTTTTTGATAATGCTTCTGATTTGGTCTCATCTGCAACCCAGTTTAGTCTTTGCAATGCTATCTGACATGTTTCTGCCACTTCTATGGCAGGATCATCTTTGTACTTCTCTAGTAATTCTCTAAGGTTTGGATCACCAATTGCACCAAGGGCTTCACCTGAAAAAATAATTATTGTGGTTTTATTATATGTTCTTGAACAGTATTTTAACTTATATATAATAACATGTGTGGGACCTTATTTACTTGTAAATTATTTGTTTTTTAACCAAGTGACAGTATAAATAGTAATTAAACAGCATTAAATAAATAAATAAATAAATATATATGGACATATTACACAGATCAAGTTAGCCCCAAACTAAGTAGAACTTGTATTATGGGATACTAACTTAACGATATATTTAATATTATATAATACACATATAAATAACATCCAAGACTAAGAAACAATCATTTATGCTCATCACATAAATGATGCTCTCAGCGGGGATCGAACCCGCGACCTCCGGACCGAGAAGGTAGTCACCTATCCACTCGGCCACCGCTGTCGTCGCAGCATTGTTAAATAAAGGAATGAAAAATTTTAGCACCAGCAAGGATCAAACCCACAACCTCCCGGTATACGCTCCCATCTTTTTTGCTTTTATTTTAACACTTTTTAAGTAGTCTTAGCGTTCCCTACCTCCATTTTTTTTTTTAATTCCAACGGCCACTACCTTTACAGATAGAATGTAAATGTAAACCATCGCATACGCCTATGTTATATGAACGCCTAATTATCACATAATTAGAATGTTTTAGTTCATGAAAACCTCACATGGGGATTATTAGGATATTAAAGGATAAATAACAACTTTTTGTTTCAGATTGCCCAAAGAAAGACAAATTTAGCTATTTTCTGCTACCTTTCCACTAAATGTAAAACAATTTATGGAGAAGCATCTTAGAGAACCTTATGAAATTAATCAAATGGAGGAACTAAAGGTATAGCAAGGTTTATTACATATAACACACTACATACACCAGCCAGTATGATTTCAACCAAAATTATTTCAAACTTAATAGGAAATATTAAACCTCTGTGTCCAATCAAGAAATAGAAAATTGTGCATTACGTACACAACTTTTCTGAACTATTTTGGTGGATGAGCAAAACACAAACTAAGTAAATGGTTTATAAAAAGCATTTCAACAGAGCTTAGTTTTTAAAACAAAGAAATTGGATGATGATTCAAATTTTTACTACATAACAAACATAAAAAAATACATTTGGCAGTTACGAATGAAAAATTATATTTGTCATATTGTTGAGCAAAGTGGTGGGCCAATTTAGTTAATCATATTTAATACCATTTTATAAAATACATGCTCAATACTCAAAAAACAAGTGTGTACAATCTCATCTACTTGGTTGTTACAGAATTGAAAAATATTTTGAAACAGTCATGGAGTTCATATAAATGTGAATATTATTACCAATGTTTTCATAACATCTGATTTTGGCTGCATGCATGAAACATGAACTCAAGTTTTATCAGATTACAAATAAGTGTAAATTGACACAAGTACATATACTCACAGCTAGGAATAAGATATTCCTGAGTCACTTTATAAAGCTGAGAGTGGGAAAGATTGTGAAATGAAGCTTGTTGTTGATAAGTCTCCAACCGCATCACCCAATAATCCTTTAAAAAGGCAAAGAGCCTTAGTTATCTCTTACAAACCACAATATTGAAAAATTACTTAGTCAATTCGAAGACAATATACAGCTAATGATGACCTTAATTAAATATTAAACATGACTTGATTTTGGTTTTTTGATATGGTGGATAAAAAACATAATGTAACTAGTTGAATGGCTAAAGGAATGGATAAACTAAGCTGTTAATAATTTCAGAACATATAGTTAAAAAGAAAATACTTTTTTACATAATGTTCTTGATGATAAATACAATTGGTGGTCTTATTTCTTCAAATCAAAGATATCGAGATTAAATCACAATAGTTACTTTACTTCAAAGTGTTGTATTTATATGGTTAATTAGTAACAGAATTAAGTTAGGCATAGATACTATCTTCCAATGATGTATAACTATACATCATTGATCATCATCTAAGATAGTCATCACTATAATTGTACATCAAAGAAACCAACATTGAACAGACAAACCTGCTTCATGGCGTACTATAGGATCTTCCAACTTATTTTCTAAAATACTTCTCAATATTGGAATGGCTCTTTTATCTTGCATTTGTCCTAAGCAATAAGCAAGCTCATGTTTGAGAAGCACGGACTCGTCTTTGAAACAATCACTAATACACTTTATAGCTTCTTCTCCACCCAAGTTCCTCAAAGTAAAAAGAGCACGAAACCTTTCTTTCATTGGTCTTGAAGGGTCATTTAGTACTTTGCCTATTTGGCACAAGGCAGAGTCTGACAGATTTGCCATTGTAAAATATATTTAAAATTTAAAATCTCCAATGTAAATATCGTGATTTATCAACATAACCTCACTTTACTTTTTTTTATTTGGCTTCAGAGTGCTTTTCATATAGCTATAATTTCGCCAATGTCGAGTAAGCGAAAAATTATACATCTTACATTGACTAAATTACACAAAGTTATGTCTTACAAAATATGTATATGTTCAGTCCTCTAGTAGTATCATATGCGCACTCCAGCGGCGCTAGTATAGCAAGTAATAACAGTCGAGATATCTCGTCTGTCGTGGCTTCCGAAATTCTCGGACTCCTCCCACTTTTGTTAGCACAGTCTTGTATGTCGAGAGAGGACGACAAATCTTTCATGGCCGAGAAGACGTTTATTCGTTCACTTTCCGTCGGTCAATTAGGTTTTTTACTTTTTATTTTAGTGTGTATTTGAGTTCATTCAAAATTAGTTGGTGTCTTTCTACCACTTTGCTTACGGCTGATTATTTTACCCATTTTAGAGGTTTATGTAGGTATATTAAATACACTCTTATAATTTTCTCGTTTCATAACACATTATGGATAATATACCATTTATACAGCTTTGAGTAAACGAAATTTCAACAGGTAGAAATTTTCAAGATTTTGTTGACGTTGGCAGAGAGAAGTTGTCATTCTATGGGTTATTTGCCACATAAAACAAGATGGTCGTTTCGTGTTGTTTTGTTATGTTTCTATCGGTTTTATAAATAAACGGATTTCAAGGATGGAGTACTATTTGTTGATATAGTAAGTATATAAGTTTCTTTATGAATATGCGAGTGATTATAAATGTGTTGTATAAGTTTAATGTGCATTTTTTTAACTTTACAGACCAGTGTATTCGAAACTCAAAACACCATCCCCGATTTAGCCACTATTTGGCTTCATCCCTCCAATGGACAAGTGGATAGACGATGTGGAGTTGTGGACCCTCGTAACTTGAGGCCCATCCGGAGATCAAAGAATCCGGCAAACCGATATTGATCGGATGAGACTTAATAAAATCGTAAGTTTTCATTTCACTTTTTACCAGTCGTAAGTATAGCGTACAAGAAATAAAAAAGAAACAATTCGCAATCTAAATCCTATAGAGAATGCTATATGAATCTAAAGCGGCCAGTACACAATGGCGGACGATGGCCCACTGCTCGCCATCGCCACTGTGTACAGGGGGCAATGGTGCATGATGGCGGACAATTGCCGATCGTGGCGCGCAATGGCGCGCAATGGCGAAGTTGTCGGTTTTTCGGGCACACTTCAAAGGAATCGTGGCGTAGCATGGCCGGTGGTGTTTCCACAATGGGCCATTGTTTAGTTCGTCACCGACCGCTCATAGATACTTATACTTTTTTTGGAATATTTTATTGCAAAATGTATTTATAATCACTATATGACGTAAAAATAACATAAATAGCGCCATAAATAAAATAAATTACATACATAATAATAAATAAATAGCTGCAACCATGATTATTTCGACGTCCGTCGCAAGTGGATTGCCAGGCAGTAATGAGCAATGGGCCATTGTGTGAACACCAATTGATCGTGGCCTACAATTGCCAATTGCGAAGCGTGGCCCATCGTGGGCCATTGTGTACTGGGCACTTATAAGTAATGATTGATAGTATCTGCCTTCCCCAGTGAGAACTTTTGACGCGATGCTATGTATGTTTTGACGATGATATGAAATAAGTAGTTAAACCAAAGATTAAATATTACTCCTCAATCTTACTTTGGAATAGACATAACACTTATACTTACCTATGCCACACCATACCTATACTCATGGCTATAAATCACATTATTTTGTATAAAACAGGGTATATACCGCTGCTTTCATATTATAGGGGCACAATTCAAAAAACATGATTGTTGGGAAAACGCGTTTAAAGAGTTTTGAGCCTCTGTATTTTCACAAAATCGGTCATAAATAAATTAAACTAATAATAACAAAATCATATAACTTAATAAGTGTATGTCCATTAAGCAGGAAATGTCCATATATTATTCAAACTCGAAATCTCAATTTTTATAGATGTGCCCCTTTAATATGAAAGCAGCGATATATCTAGCCAAAACTTCTCAGTTCATTTAATTATGTTTTGTTCATGTATGTACAAGTAAAGCTTCATCTAGGCATAGACACCTAAATATGAACGTTAGGTGACCATGTTGAGCAGTACACATGATCTCTGTACCCCATCGTAAGGTTATGAATGGAGGTGTTATGACTAGATTATACTTAGAATCACCGAAGTAACTAATGCATATTTTCTTTATTTTCAGAACATTGCGGAAAAGGAGTATCATATATATATATATATATATATATATACCCATCTTACTTTGAATGTCCTCTAATAAGACCGAGAAGCTTCTGAATAGTATATAAGTGTTGCAGTTGCAAATTTGTTTTGTTAATTTAGTTTTAGTTAAATAGTGAACTACTATACTGTGTGTAACTGAAATGAGTATGTCTTGATGAATTAAAAACATTTTAGTTAGTCAGTATTAGTAACATATTGTAAGTAAGTGTATCAAATAAGACAAGCATGATACAATAGTCCTTTAAATGCAACTCTTATTATGTGTGAGTTTTTAATAAAGTTTTGTATTATTACTGTGTAAGTTAAAATGCTACCTCAATTATTTGTATAGCTGTGCGGTTGGGGTTAAAATATATTTATATAGTTGCATGCACTGCTATAATATAGATTAATTTGGTAGTTTGTTTTAAACATTGCTTTGTATTGTCATTTAATAGACTACTACACTATAACTATGTGTTGCTGTTGAATAATTTTGAGATATTGCTTTGTGTCGATTTTACAAAAGTGGCCTTACATGTGTTCAACAATAAATATATATAATATAAATAAATGTCTTCTTTTTGAATCCTTGTTTTTTATTCCAAATACCTATTTCCTGTTATCATATATATGAACATATTGCCATCAAGAGTATTGCTAAATCAATATATAGATTGCAACCTTGGGGCAATTTTGTTGCCCAGCATAATGCTGATGCTGTGGTAAAATAGCTGTGCCTGCATATTTTAATAGAGTTAGAAAATTTCGGCAAAATAAAAGACGGTAAAGTTTACAAGCGACAATTTAATGATTAAATGTGAATCGAAAATTGGTCGATAATAATTATGTAAGAAAGTTGTATTAACATCTCGAACTTGGCAAAACGAAATGGGGTAGCGCTTTTTAAAACCGACGCAACAGTTTCATTGTGATTGGCTTGTGCCAACAGACTTGAACTAAATTTCATGTTTCCCAAGTCAAACTTCAGAAAAAATATTGATAAACAAAATAATGACACGAAAGATGGGTGGTGCTTTTATAAACCGATGCACAGCGTAACAGCAAAAAAAATCTAAAACTATGTAATTTAGTACAGTTTCAAACTAAAAATAACAAATCATTTTGAAACTTTATTTAAAAATATATTCCATAATCATTGACGTGGTATTTAAAACATACACTGCACCTTAAATAATAAAACAGTTAAGAATTTTAAACTAAAACTCACAAATCTAGAGTGAAATAAATGTAAATAAATACAATAACAAAAAAGGCGTGGTAGTGCTATTTTAAACCAATGTTTCGCGATTAAAATTTACTAAGTTTACAGTTTTAAACTTAAATATGTAATACTCATTCAAAATTGTATGAAAAATTTAACTTTTGTATCTTAATAACAAAATTACGTAATTATATTTTGTTGTCGTGACCCCAACCTCACCACGAGAAATATCATGACTATGTCGTCGCAGCGTCGACATATGTCTTCGCGTAATGTAACACTGTGCTAGCAAAAGAAGGGAGTTGTCGTTACCCTCGTCGAGAAAACACGAAACCATTCGCTCAGTGACGTCACACGCCCTTGAACATACGCTTTTTTTACATGCTGTGCTAGCGACGGTCGAGAAACGGATCTTCTCTACGGCTGCATCGACAAAAACGTCTTTCTCGTGCGCCCCGACGTGTTTCATTACTTATCGTACTAGCACCGCAGAGAGGATTTTATTTGATACACCAACTCCGTGTGTTACAAAATTGATTATCTATCTTGGTAATGTTATTTAGGAATTATAATATTCATATAAACTTAGAACTACTGAGTCTCATGGAAAATTTCAAGGAACTACCACAGGGTTCTCTTTTAGGTCCCCTACTAATTATTGTTTTTGTCGGCGACATTGACTCTTGTTTTAAAAATTCCTCCCATTTACTTTTTGCAGACGATATGAAAGTATTTATGGTTGTCAACAATGCTGCTGATGCTTTGTGTCTCCAAGAGGATCTCTGCAGACTAGACGACTATTGTGTGAGTAACAAGTTAGACCTAAATGTCTCTAAGTGCTTTTGTGTTACTTTCTCTAGAAAGAGACATTTGTTCGAAGCTGCTAACACAATCAAAGGTCAAGATTTAGCTAGGGCACTTTCATCGTGTGATCTAGGTGTCACGTATGATAGCAAATTACTATTCGATCAGCATATAGACAACATTGTTAGTAAAGCATCCAAATCTCTTGGTTTTATTATGCGAGCTTCTAAGCCTTTTAAGGGCCTCCCTCGAAAATTTCACTGATTTTGGTAGTTTTCAAACTCAATGAAATCTGCTCAATGAAACAATCACACTCTAAATAAAATATATGTTCAAGTTCAATATCTTTTCTTCAATAATGACGGTTCTCATTCGTTTTCAATAATAATCGACTAAGAAAAAAAAAATTTTGGGGGGCTTTTTTATCGTAAAGTCTGATATTGCTGTCAGAATACTGCATATATGTTATCGATTACGTAATATTTGCGTAGACAACTGAGTAATCTATCATCTGAATGAATAATTTTTAGTCTTTTCATCCTAATTATGGAGTTATAAAGCATTTTCCCTAAATTTCTATGTCAATCTTTAGCGGGTCCCTGTGCGGAGAACGGGGCGGCACGGCAGATGGCTGTTAGCCTTCATGCGCAGAGCTTGTGTCGATTTTTTCTGTAATAGAGCTTCTTGCCGCTTCCCGCGCTTTTTAGATAATTTATTTTGGTTGTGCGCAACATAGTCGCTTGTTTTGCTTTACATTATAAGTTTGATAACAATCGTAATATTATCGTTAATTTCACCCTGTTTCGGTAGTACGAAATGATCCAACGCATTAGGGGCCATGCGATGTTGATATGGGCGTGAGTTCAAATCTTTTATCCGGGACATGCTTTTTGTTTATTTCTTTCCTCGTAAAATTATTTTGTTTCGGTTATGATGATAAATGCATGATTAAAAATACTGGGAATAAATCTGTTTTGTGAATACGCTCGTTTTATCCTAATGTTCTGTAAATCCAGCTGAAACAATTATTATCTTTTTGCTTTCAATTTATGTGATGTTTTTACATCTTTTTTTAGTAAGATTAAAAGTATTGTTTACCTTATAATAACGTCGGAAAATTAAATAAAGGAAATAAACATGTGCAGAAAATCAAAAATTTCCAATTAAACAAAACCTTTTGAACAACATACATACTCACGGCTATAAATCCCTAAAAGGGGTAGCCAGAGCTGAGAAATTAAAAAATCCTCAGCCACTTTTGGAAGTTGAGTAAGAAAAAGATGGTAGAATAAAAGGTTGTTGGTGATGGGTCTCCAACCGCATTGCCCAAAAATCCCTTAAAAAGCAAACCTCTAATTAAGTAAATAAACAAATACAAAAGACGCATATTTATAGTCTCCTTCTAACAAGAAACTATAACCAAGTATATATTTTTGAATTATTATTATTTATTTATTAATGAGAAAAAACAGAAAAAGCAAAAAGAATATAGAATAACAACATATAGAACATAAGTAAATAAATTTTGGTATCTCCTCAACTTTTCTCACAGATAGATAACAAAAACAATCAATACAAAAAAGTTATCAATACAGAAAAACAGAAATAAAATATGAAAAATGATAACAACCACAACGAACATAAATAGACAGAAGTAAATACACAACATTCTTAAGATAAATTTAAACAATAATTGTAATAATTAATAACATACACACACATTAAAGACTTTTTAAAATAAGTAAGAACATTTTCTTGCAGCGCTGCTTCGAAAAGCAGAATAAGTCTACATCCGTGAAATAAATATTATATGTATCGCACATCCTGCACAAAGGAGCCCTCTTACCTACATTGGTCCTGCTGACCCCTAGGGCGAATACATGTTTATTCCTTGTAGCGTGACTCGGAACACGTTATGAATTATATATTATTGCTGTGTAGTGTCGGCTTAGAATAGCACTACCCCATTTCTTCCGGTGGGTGTACATAAGAGGCGAGTGGTAGTATTTACTAAATGCTTTCTCCTGTTTTATAATTTATGCCGATTTTTTATTCAAGTGTGATTTTTGGACGTTGCGATAATAGCACGTCACGTTATTTCTACTGCCATCCACGAACACTTTGTTGTGTCGGCTAAGAATAACATAATCCCCTTTTACTTGGTGTCACCTGAAACCCACTATCACGAGTTTTCTTCTCGACATATTCCCCTCCTATATTCCGAAGGTGTCATAAAAATAGTTTTGTGAAGTTATTTTAATTTCAATAATTATATTCATCCAAGCGAGACACAATTGTAATATCAATACGCACGTAGCGATTCTACAACGTAGTACGAGACTATTTCCGTAGATGGCGCTTAGTTTATGGTTATTTATAATAGTTACTAGTGAGTTACTAGATGGCTTATTTTACGAGTTTGATTAAAGGTGAGGAAACGGCAGGGGGAAGCCCAAATGCCGTTTCAAGGTTCTCATCTTTTCGGGGGACGCCCTTAAATCAATGAAGACTGTAAAGCTGCTGTACTGTGCGTATGTTCGAAGTCATCTTGAATATGCCAGCCAGATTTGGAACCCTCAATACGTGGTTTATATAAATAGGCTGCAGAAGATTCAGAGAAAGTTCACACGCTACATCGGATTTAAATTTAAGATTCCCTACACCGACTACGAGCACCGATGTGAACGTCTCCATCTCCTTCCCCTTAAACTCCGTAGGACAGTGGCTGATGTTATTTTCCTTTTACAAATAATTAGAGGTTACATAGATTGTCCGGAGCTGTTACAGATAGTAAACATCAATGTTCCGACCATCTAGGAAATTTAAAACCCTCCACGTTCCTGCATGCAGCAACAACTTCCGGGAAAACTTCTTTTCCATACGCACAAGTAATACAATTAACAGAATTTGCAACTCAAAGGTCGATATATTTTGCAGTAGTTTTGAAACGGTTAAATCCACTTTTATACGCAATTTTGTATCTTCTTTAGCGCATCGGTAGTAGCAGTTAACTATAGAGTATGTATTATCATGTTTTCTGTATAGTTATACCTTTAGATTTATTTTATTTTTATAAAAGGTACATCCTATTATACGTTATGATTAATTATATAAAAAAGAAACTATTGTTAGCATAATTATGAGTGTACAACCTTGTGTTTTTTTATTATTATTAAGTTTTCCGTAATTATGAAATAAAAAAATAAAATAAAATAAAACTCTTTCGTAGACACTTTGACAGGATCCCTAGCCACCTCACTAGATTATACTATTTAACCATGAGGCGGGCTGCGAGTTTTATCTAATTGTTAACGCCGTAGTTAAGTAATGCTAAGGAGCAAGAAAAACACAAATGTGTATTGCTCTCACTCTGATTTATGGAAGTAATTTATTCTAATGGAAAACGAAATTTCGATTGAAACCCATATCCATTTACATAGATGGGAACTCTAGAACGTAACCCTCGCAGCGCTCTCAAATCCCGACAACCCGAACAACCTCGAGTTAACTGCCTCTGAGGCCTCGAGGACTTGGAATGTACAAGTAGATGTTTGTAATATCAAATTAAAAATTCAAATTCAAATTCATTTATTTCCAAAAACGGTACATTACAGTTATTATTATATCTGTGGCCCCCGCACTAGGTTAGACCTGTATCACGGGCAGCCAAATAAATTATACAAAAACAGATCTCGGATACAATGACAATATAATTAATTCAATCAATTAATAATAATTTATTAATTAATAGTGATTAATTCATAATATGATATTATATATATTTTTAGGTACAATAATAATATATACATTTTTTATTATTTAAGATAAGGTTTATATAATGAATGAGTAGGTGTATGTGTGTGTGTAAGTGTGTGTGTGTTTGCGCGTCAGTTCTGTGGTTTTGTCGTGTGGTCACTCGTTTATTCATTTTGTTATTTTTAGGAGATTCTCAGTCTCTTCATAGTCTAGGGTAAGAAGATAGCTAATAATTTCAGACTTAAAATTGCCTTGATTATTCTTTTTTAATATTTTGTTAACTTTTTCATACAGATAAGGTCCCAAAAAGTTGAAAAATTTCTGCGCAAAGGTAGTTTTTGTTCTAGGTCGGGGTATAGATTGAACACGAGATGGAAGCAACTTGCCTGGTTCATTCGACCTTCGGTATACGGTGTGGTAGATGAGTGATGCACTTAATATAAAAAGTTGACGCACAGAAAGCACTTTAGCTTCCTGATATAGCAATTTTGTGGGATGCCGGAATGGTTTGTTTAGATTGACTTTCAAGACGGATCTTTGGGATCTCTCTGCTTCAAGCATAGCTGTTTTCGCTGCTCCGCCCCAGGCCAAGATACAGTATGACATTACTGACTGGCAGAGAGATTTGTATACCGTCAAAAGAAGGTCGATTCCTGCAGCTCCTCTGAGCGATTTCATTATGTGACTCAGTTTCCTCACTCTACTTGAGACGGCGGAAATATGATTTTTAAAAGATAAATTTTCATCTAAGATTATTCCAAGATATTTCAGTGACGACGGGTTGTTCAATGCTTGGCAAGTACACGTTTCTGAGAGGCAGTTAGCCGAATGAACCTTAAGGGAATGAGTTGCAGAAGGTTTTGATCTTTTAGTCTTATGAAAGCAAAGATATTGAGTCTTGAAAGAATTAAGGGTAAGTAAATTCCTGTTTAACCAAGCGACAGTTAGATCTAGGCTGGATTGAACTTTATTAAATGCCTTTTGCCAGGAGGTCTCTCTAATAATAATGGCAGTGTCATCGGCGTAGCAAAATATTTCCATGTCGTTTGACTTCTGGAGGACATTTGCTACGCTGTGAATGTAGATGATAAATAGAATTGGCCCTAAAATACTACCTTGAGGGACTCCGAAAGGTATATCTGCCAATTTGCTCTGAAATTCATGAACAGCCACGCACTGTTTTCTCTCTCTTAAGTAGCTACTGAACCATTCCAGTGCTAGGCCTCGTATCCCCAGACGTTCGAGCTTTCTGAGCAAAATCACATGTGAAACAATATCAAATGCTTTTGATAAGTCTAGGAATATGCCCAAACAAGCATCACCGTTATCTAAAGCCTGAGTGACTTTACTGAGAAGACCACGAATAGCATCCTCTGTGGACCTATTATTGCGGAATCCAAATTAGTTAGGTGAAAGGAGCTCAAACTTTTCGAGATAGTTTGTTAATCTCTTGGCAACAATTTTCTCCAGTATTTTTGAAAATGCACAGAGTAGAGAAATTGGTCGGTTGTTAGAGGGATCAGTTTTTTTACCAGATTTGTGAATTGGAACAATTTTTGCTGTCTTCCATGTGTCGGGGAATACCCCGGAAGATAAACTTTTGTTAACAATAAAGGTTAGTGGTTCAATCAGATAAGGGCGTAACTTTTTAATTGTGAGGTTTGTAATTTCGTCCATACCTGGCACGCTTTCAGAAACAAGAATATCGATAATAGACGAGCTGAATCAGAAGGAGTGAGAAAGAAGGAATGAGGTGAGTTGGAAGCGTGATCTAGTTCCAAAGCTAATTCGCTTCCTGTTTGGTGGATTTCCTGTAATATCTTATTTGCTAGTTTTTGACCGACAGTAGCAAAAAATTCGTTGCAATTTGTGAGATACATTTCAGGGGAGGTATGTGATGAAAGAAGCTCAGTACATGGTGATTTTGCTTTATTAAGGCAGCAAATATTTTTTATAGTTTTCCACAATTTCTTAGGGTTTCGAGTATTTGTTGCAAGTTCTTCACTCTCATACTGTACTTTGAGTTTTTTTAGAAGTTCGCCTAGAAAATTTCGGTATCGCTTGTAGCTTGATTGTAGTATTAGGTTACTCGGTTCTTTTTTCAATTTTAAGTGGATATTGTCACGATGTTGCATATACCTTAAAAGGCCAGGTGTAACCCATTTTTTAAGATGGGCTTTTTTTCTACTAATCGTTTTTAGATGCGTGTGTTTGTTTATGTGTTGCGTCAAGGTGGTAACAAAAATTTTGGCTGCGTCAGAAGCATTGTCTGAGTCGTACATTGACGACCAGATAGAAGGATTCTGCAATTCTAGCGCCAGTTCTGTATAGTTAATCTTCGATATAGTTTTGATGTGCTTAGGTCTCTTAATACGGGTTTGGATGCCAGTAATTACAACATCATGATCAGTTATGCCAGAGGCGAAGACAATTCCTACACCTTGTAGCGAACATTCCAAAAAAACGAGGTCTAAGCAAGCCTTACCTCTAGTAGGCACAGTAATTGCTGGAATAAGGTTCATCTCTGCTGCCAGACAGAGGTAATTGGTTACATTATTATTCCTGTCTAACAGATCAATGTTAATGTCACCCGCAACAATGATTTTTCTATTAGACATGACCTTTTTCCCTACAGACTCGAGACCTATCATAAAATCATCTAGTGCTTTGGAGCTATTGTCAGAAGGCGAGCGATAAATACATATGATAGAGAAATTGTTGGAAAAATCTAATGCCAGGCAATCCGCCCCTAAAATAGTCGGCTCCGTTACTGAAACAGACCATTCCTCCCTAACATACACAACAACCCCTCCTGCCTGGTTTCCAATTTGATGCGTGTAATGGGGTATGAAACCTGATACTGATAGTTCACGAATAATTGAGCATGTACCTAGGTGACATTCGGTAAGTATGATAATGTCCAAATAAAATTTTAGTCGATGCAGTAGCAACAAAAACTCGTCAAAGTTTTTTTGTAAGCTACGTATGTTAAAAGTTAAGATTCTAAAGTTATGAATATCCTTAATTAAGTTTTGACGATTCTCAGCTGATTGAATGGCATGGCACGGAATTGAAAATATTTCGTCTACATCACTGTTAAAATTTAAATTTAATTAAAATTTAAATCTTCAAATAATTTTATTTCTAAGAGCATGGGTATGACCTCGTAGATTTTCTCTCTCTCAACAACAGCATGACATACCTAGTAATTAGTACCATCCCACAAATCTGGGTTACAAGGACCATACAAATCTATACTCGTCAGATCATCGTCACCCACTATGCTCATAATATTTCTATCAGTAACCCCATGTTAAAACTAATTTGGATCACTACTTTTGTAGTTTCTTCAAAGGCTTTAGTAGCATATACCTACCACATCTCATTATAGAGAAGACCAAGAGTCTCATGGACTATGAAAATACCATGAAAAAACCTTTGATTCGATATGCGATTAAAAGAAAAGCTTCGCTTAAATCTTTGCAGAGGTGCTATATTGACTACAGTATATAACTTGACACTGTCCTTTGAGATATCGAGCTTACTTCGTTATTACCCAGAATAATTGTTAGTTGAGGATTCGTTTAACGACATTAGGAATGTGGTTTTTGTGTTGGGCATATGTTTAATTACGTAAAATTTGCATTGAATCAGTCGTATAGAAATTCACTAAAGTAAAAATTGTAATGCAAAATTGTATTTATTTCTCAAGATTCAAAACACACACGTTCACGCTGTATACCGCTGGCTGGCAGAGGCCGATGGCCGATGGGGTTGGCAGAGGTATTAATACTTCTACACATGAAAGAAAGAATGAAAAACATTTATTCATTGCTACATACAAAGAAAAACACAGTTACACTCACATACATTTAGAAACACTTAACAATCAACATAAAGAAAGTAAACGTAAATTTAATTGGAAAATAATATTACAAAAAAAAAGAAAATCAACAACGGAATACAGCACATTAAACTACACATATTTAAAATACTTTTACTTGTACTTAAATTGACACCTGAATTACTCCACCACTGAACACCAGAAGACATTGTCACACTTTGGGACATTGTCATCTGGTGTTCAGAGTACCCACGTTTTGCTTGGACAGTGTAATCACGTAAAAAAGCCTATCACCGTTTTGTACGAATACACTGCCACATGACTAAGTACAACAAAGCCATGTGGGTTTCCTCACGATGTTTTCTCTCACTGTGAACATCTAAAATAAATTCAATAGGTACACGTATAACTTTAGAAAATACGAATTGGTGTAGGACCGACCCAGGAGTTGAACCTACTCCTGTCTGCATGAATGTCGGTGTTCTACCCAAGAACTATCACGGTAGATTATTTATTTATTTTTATAAATATGAAAAATTGTGGAATATAGTTTCTTGTGATCTTTTTCTCTTTACAAAATACATAGTGAACCGCCGGCAAATTCAATGACATTGTATTTTAAATGACATGTAATAAAAAACATTATGTTTTCACATGTATATTTTTTAATTTGATTGGATCAGCATGGTGTTTAAAAGTCTGTATAAAAACTATGTCTTTCCAACTTCAGAAAAGGAACACGAATTAAACACAAATTATGAGTGAGACAGGGGAATTTTATTTATCCGAAACTATTCACTGCTGCTACGCTAACATATCTTTAAGCTTCGTTTGGGAAAACGCGGTCTACAACAACGGTAAGTAAATCACGTATCTTCGATTCATTAATGATATAATAATAGCTGAAACTATGGATTCGCCGTGTAGTGTCGGCTTAGAATAGCACTACCCCATATCTTCCGGTGGGTAAGAGGCGACTAACGGTATTGGGGCTTTTAAGGGACTTTTGGGCGATGCGGTTAGAGACCCATCACCAACAACCTTAATCTCACCATCTTTTCCCCACACACATTCCCAAAAGTGGCTGAGGAATTTCTAATTCCTTAGCTCTGGCTACCCCTTCTAGGGATTTACAGCCGTGAGTATATGTATGTATGTATGTATGAAACTATAGAAGATTTAAGAAAAAATCAGAGTTTAATAGTTGAAACAGAGAGTGACTTTTCATGGATCATGGATTGCTCACTGCCGGAAAATTGGGAGACTCTACGCTTTAAGTTTTTGACCAGTACGTATACCTGGAACAAACCATTGGGTTAGGTTAGATTAGGTTAGAGACAGAGATCAACCGTAGCATCCAGACCTGTCCTTCTAGTCCAAATTTCCTAAGAGTCTATAGACTAAGGTGTTTGACCAAGTAAACCAATGGATGAGGGCAGCTTAGGACCGGTCTTTGTGGAGATCAATAGGGAAGGCCTATGTCCAGCAGTAAACGTTCATTAGCTGATGATGATGATGACGGTGACATAGTCTAAGGAAACTGGCGACCAGTATCTACTATTTTACATCGGCTGAGATTGGATTTAACGTCATTTGAGTACACAATTACGCATTTTGAAGGTATAAGTATGAGTTGATTTATAAAAGGTGACTTTGATTTGTTGTTTGGTTGGTGTGTCACGCAAAACACGGTGACTAAAGAGTACCTAGAATAGAGAGGATACTAAGTTTGTGGGGAGAATGAATCTTTTTGTTACTGGCACTTTGTTTAAGAACAAGAATAGTCATATATTTACAAGGATTGATTTGGAATAGTGGATAAAAGAGGTGGTTGAAACCAAAGTCTTTAAAGTGACTAACTTGACCCTGAAGAGCCTCAATAGAGTAGTCGATGTCCAAAAAGGCCCAAATGTCAGTGCATTTGTATTTGTATCTATCTATTCATCAAACAATATTCATTGTGTCAGAATTGATACGACTAACTTAGTACTAACTTAAATCTATTTTAAATATATAAATATACAATTAATAATAGTGAATGAATGATCAAAATAATCAATAATCAAAAAATAATTATCACAAAATGCTAAATAAATGTCAAATAGTTAAATTAAAATTTGATAGTATTAAAAAAATATTTAAATGCAATGCTCTAATTCTCTTATGTCGTATATACGAAATTATCTTCTAGTTCTCTTATCTAAAAGAAAAACTTTCAGCTTTTTCTTAAAAAATAGAGGTGATTCAAGAGAGAGAGAGAGAGAGAGCAAAAGCGCACTTGCCACGAATCACAATGTGTTGTGTATAATCTGATAATGTAAAAAGAAAAACAAAAAAATTTAATTAAAAACTAAACAGAAAAATTAAATATTATTATTTTTTATTTAAAAAAGCACCGCCTTCAAAAATCTAACTGAAAAGTATAAAATAATTTTTATTTATTTTATTATGTACAACTCTATTCAACTTCTTCTTTTTGAAGTCGGTGCCAAACCAATTTTCATGACAAAGAAGAACGAATATTAGTGGCCCGCCCAAGTTGAGTGAGTTCTCCACCCCATCAGCGTATGTCATCCTTATAAACCTTCCTTTTTAATCAATTAATAAAAAAAATGCATTAAAATTCATTTCGTAGTATTACAGATTAAAGTATACATAAGGATGTCCGTATATCCCAGACAGAGAGAGAGAAAGCGACTTTGTTTCATACTATGTAGTGATTTAGATTCTCGATCGTCTTTTTACAAAGTGTTAGAAGTATTGGTTGTGGCAACTCGGTGCATGCATGTCTCTGTCGAATTGTTAATTCCGTTAGTTTGAAATCTGATAATCTTACATAACCTAACCTAACGTTAGTTTACTATCTCGCTATCTATCTAAAATTATAATTTACTAGTATTTACAGTTTTACGGTGACATGTATATTATGATAATTTCTCCGCACCGCTCACTGTCCCCCAATTCCATCCTTTATAAAGCGACGTCGTTGCGAGCGGAAGATATTTCTTGATTTTTGAGCGTGATTGTGTTACCTACTGTTGTTGAGGCACTATCGATTGATTTATTATTCGTATGGTTTTCTCTATGAAGCAATTTTCATTTCGGATTTGTCTGTTTGGCACCGACTTCAAAAAGAAGAAGTTGAATAGAGTTGTACATAATAAAATAAATAAAAAATATTTTATACTTTTCAGTTAGATTTTTGAAGGCGGTGCTTTTTTAAATAAAAAATAATAATATTTAATTTTTCTGTTTAGTTTTTAATTAAAATTTTTTGTTTTTCTTTTTTATTTTATACTTTTTAGTGATAAGTTCTTAAATCACTCTGAGTTTTTTTAGTGAATTAGTGATAGTTTTTGAGAGATAAGTTTTACTGTCCGTTTATTTTATAGTTTTTTTAACAGGTAGTTATAATATTTGTTATTATGACTTCAGCTTACTTGTTACTATTTTGTTTACCTGCGGGCCTAGATAGAAAAGCAAAGGATGCTTTAAGGAAAAGTCGCGTAAGGGAGAACGAAACACCCATCGAAAAAAAACAAAGACTTCAGCAGGGCAAGCACGAGCCGTATTTAAACTATTTATCGCGTGGGATAACTCATTCTAACCGTTAATGAGAGAGATCGTCAGCGTGCTGCTCTTGCTGCCGAAACAGATGAGCAAAGAGAAGTTCACCTATCACAAATGCGAAGAAACACTCTTATATGTATGTAGCGTTGAGTCGAGTAAAATCCCTTGATGAGATGGCTTTAAGTGATATAGATTCAAAGAAATTACTTAAATGGTTAAGACCATTCCGAAAGCGCGAAATTCCCCATGACGAAAGCGCCTTGATTGAAATGACCAGGATGAAAAACATGATGTTGCAATATATATTTTTTTCTTTAATATAATTAAGAGTAATTTATTCATGTTTTTTATATACTTTTTTGTTCAATAATTTAGTAACTCTGTTTATTACTAATAAAAAAACTTTATTAACATATATTGATAAATTTCTGTCTAGTATTGATAACTTTACATACATACTTATATTTCAAACTAAGAAACCTCCTTTTTTTCGAGTCGGTTAAAGAACTTTTAACCCATCTTCTAAATGTAACGAATACTTTTCTGAAAACCGCATCCAAATATCTTAAGCCAAACGTGAGATAATCGCGGACCAACACACATACATACAGGTCAAACACAGAACCTCCTTTCTTTTTTTGGTCGGTTAAGGCACTAAAACCTTCTCCTAAATGTAACGAATACTTTTCTGAAAACCGCATCCAAATAGCTTAAGCCAAACGTGAGATAATCGCGGACCAACAGACATACATACAGGTCAAACACAGAACCTCCTTTCTTTTTTTGGTCGGTTAAGGCACTAAAACCTTCTCCTAAATGTAACAAATACTGTCCTGAAAACCGCATCCAAATAGCTTAAGCCAAACGTGAGATAATCGCGGACCAACAGACATACATACAGGTCAAACACAGAACCTCCTTTCTTTTTTTGGTCGGTTAAGGCACTAAAACCTTCTCCTAAATGTAACAAATACTGTCCTGAAAACCGCATCCAAATAGCTTAAGCCAAACTCGAGATAATCGCGGACAATTATACATACATACATACTTACAAACATACATACATACAAACAATCGAACTGAGAACCTCCTTTTTTGAAGTCGGTTAAAAAAAAGAAAAATGGTCACATAAAGAGGATGCATGAAAATAAATGAGGGAAAGGGATATGTAGAGGCAATGTGGAAGGTAATTTCAGTATCACGGAGGACACATTTAGATCAAATACAGAATGTGCTCAACAAGGCTGGCGCCCGCAGTCTCAAGATTTTTTATTCTTTTGTATGAAATGGGTATGTAAGAAAATATATAATAATTTAGAAGATATCTTTGGCAGGACCGTACGAAGTGTCGGTCGATAGTCTTTGCCTACCCTAATATTTAGGAACTAACTAGATAAATATTGATTGGAATCTAAATTTAAATACTTTCGATTATTACAATCTTCCTTTAGAATTAAATGAAATGTAATGAATGACTTTACCAAGTCCGCAAAACAAATCAAAAGAATGAGAATAAGGTAAAGTAAAGGCAGTCATACCAAAGCAATACAATTTTGTGTAAAAATAAGTTACAAAAGAAACTGGATTAGAACAACCGATAAGCCCGTATCGTGACATACAACTTTTTATACTCAAACCCATATTCTTATTGGGGTATCCAGAGACTATCGATCTTTGCACGATCCTGACAAATCTCTCTTTTGTATCCCTCACATTGGTTACTCTCTAATACAAGTTCTTTTATTCTTCTTACTTTGGAGTCTCGTTAGTCTTTCAGAGCATAAAAAAATATCTTAATCCTTTATAATCTTCTTCGGTTTAAAATCTTCTTATGTAAATCATCTTTATCAGATTATAATTATTAATTTTAATATAAAATATATCATTTCAATCACGAATATTAATAATTTAAAAATCTTTATGTGCTATAGAAAAGCAATGCATATTTTAAATGCCAAAAAGGGGTGTCACAGCCTTAGAAATAGATACTCTTCAGCTGCTGTTGGAAATTAAGTAAGGAAATAGTTGTAAAATAAAGAATGGTTGGTGAAGGGTCTCCAATTCCAGACAAAACCCCAAGTTTCCGTTTGCAACACCCGCCACGTGGAGTTTAGTGCTATTAATAGCACGTACTATAAATTATAAATAAATTTATACGGACATATTATACACAGATCAAGTTAGCCCCAAACTAAGTAACATAACATAACATAAACGTTCACGCCGTTTTTCCCCGAAGGGGTTGGCAGAGGTACCAATACTCCTGAACTTACATGGCAAGGGCCATCTCCAAATAAGCGACATGATAGTCCAGTGGGTAGAACACCCGCCCGAAAAACAGAAGGGCGTGAGTTCCAATCCTGGGACGGGCCTACACCAATTTGTCTTTTCTAAAGTCATATGTGTGGTTAATTTATCATGGTTGCTAACGGTGAGGGAAAACATCGTGAGGAAACCCACATGGCTGAGTTGTACTTAGTCATGTGACAGTGTATTCGTACAAAACGGCGATAGGCCTGCCCCCTATCACGTGAGTACACTGTCTAAGCAAAACGTGGGTACCTTCTCCAAACTAAGTATTACTTGTATTAAGAGATACTAACTCAACGATATATTTAATTTTATATAATACACATATAAATAACATCCAAGATTGAGAAACAATATTTAATGCTCATCACACAAATGATGCCCTCAGCGGGGATCGAACCCGCAACCTCCGGACCCAGAAGCCAGTCACCTATCCATCCACTCGGCCACGGCTGTCATCAACTATAGAGCTAACAAGCTTTACAAACTACAAAATCAGAATACAGGGTTTGATTATTTTGATACTACCACACACTACAACTACAAGCAACTTCATAAACTGACACCGTAGTAAAAAAATACTACAGGTTTTTATTTTTTTGGTACTTACAGAACTATTAATAAACAAAGAAGAAATAGTTTATTCCGTTTGATATTGTTTAAAGATACTATCCTTTTCAAATAGCTGTTAGAACTAAAAAGACGCACAGGCGTAGTACTCGTACGTATGCAAATTCAAGAAGTCTTCCCATTGGGCAAGGACATCGCGGGAAGCCAATGGATGCAAACAGTATAAAACTATTTTAAACAACGGAATTCCCTCGGTTAAAAAAATATTATACATAACATTATACTTTATCCATGTAACCAACTTTAAATGAAGTACTTTATTCATAAATTGCACAATTTTATTGCTATTCATGTTTAGTTATCATTTCCTTATCGTTGTTAACATCTGAAAAATTGATCATTTAAGATACGATATTTCTTTAGTTCACTTCACGCGGTTTATAGCATTATATTGTTGGACGTGAATTCGAAGATAGTTAATATATCCTTTTGAATTTCAACCATTGTAAAGTAGTTGGCACAAGAAGGACCATTATCCTGCTTTCAATTTAATATATGTATTGCTTTTCCTACCTCGGAACCGCTCAGTAGCTAAAATACAGTCCTGAGGAGCGCGCGTGTCGACCTCCGCCATACACCACCTTTCCCGCGCAAACAAAACAAAAACAATTAAAACTTTCGACAGGAGTTTAAAAAGTTTAGTGCGGGCAACTGAAACTGTTTTTTCATCCCAACTAACCAATTTATTGGACCGAAAATAAAGTGAAGTGCCACTCAGTTGGTAAACGCTGAAGTTTTATTGCGGTATCGATATTTTACAGCGAATCGAGCTGTAAATAGACTGAAAAGATAAACTTTCTTTGTATTTTTTAAGGCACCGACACATTATTGGATCTGAACACAGATAAACTAAAGGTATTTATTGCTCGTTATCTGCTTTAATCTACAATAATTAAAGATAGTTGCTACGGAAGGAATAAATATTGGGAAAATAATTTTAGTAAGTGATACTATTTAAGGAATAGTCATCATGATTCCACCTCTTGTTATGCAGACTTGCGTAGAGTTTATATGATGATGATGTTCCCATTTAACTATCGTAGCAAATTTAAAGGAGCTGCTGTTTGTAAATTTAAAGGAAGCAATAAAAAAACACAAATAGTTAATAGCTTTGTTAACTAAATTGGGACTTGGGAGACCAAAACTTCCAATGCAGAGAGGCTTGGTCTCAATCCGTATTCAGGCTGATACCAATGTATCTTTTCTTAATTCATTTGCGTGGTTAATTTACCAAGATTGTAACAACATGACAAGGCAACCCACGTCGCTAAGTTTTACCTTACGTCAATTAATTTGTACAAATCGGCGACAGACATGTGCCTATCAAATGGACGTACAGTCCAGCAGAATATGGGTACTTATACAATACCTCGTGACATTCAAAGTAAAAGTACATCTAGCGTGTTTCAAACCACATGGGCACGGTCAGCATTCCCAAAAACCTAACCGGCATATCTTTTATAAAGTATTGGTGGTATTATTTAAGAAAGCAAAACATGATATATTTTTGGCTACAACTTTTATTTGAGGCTTGAATGGACTGGTTCCTCTACCACCCCTTTGGGCATACCGGCGACAACGTTGAGTTTTGGTTGAGTAAGTTAAATTTTATTTACATACATACATATTCTCACGCCGCTGGCTCCAATTGGGGTAGGCAGAGACTATCGATCGCCACTTTGTACGATCCTGGCAAACCTCTCTGGCTTCGTTTACATCCATTAATCTTTTCATACATGCTCTTTTATTCTTGAAATTTAAATTTTATTTAATTAATTAAATTTGGTTTAGCGAACTTTCACTCTTCCTAAGTATCATGTGTTATTTATTTTTCAATACTCCTGAATTTGGGCATGAAAAGCCGCTTCTTGTTTTGTTATGTACAAAAAATGTATAATGTAAAAGTGCCATAAGCTAGACTGGTAAAAACTAAATCGCTATTGACAGTTTTAAATTTTTTTCATAATTTATTATAAACTCTATTAATTATATATAATCTCTAATTTATTATAGACTATATAAATATACTCGTATGTTTTTTAATAGAGACTGAGCAAAACCTAAGTTTTTAAAGCGGGAGTTAGTAAATACGTATAGTTAAAGAGCATCTATTAGGAAAATGATTCACTAATGTGAAGAAAGCTAAGGAAATTTTGCAGGCTCATGAAATGTGGCGATTAATCGTTTTCACCCCAAACCGAAATTAATGCGTAGTTTTAAGTGAGCGCTAGTGTTATTTTTTTACGATTAGTCATTGTTTGTGAAAATGGAACAATGTTAAGTTAAGATATGAAGTGGCCATATCCATAAGGGTTATTTAATTTTATTGAAACGATCAGCTGTTTATTCTGCGTGAGGTTATAATATTATTTAATAAGCTCTGCTTCTTCTTTTGCGACTAAACAATATGTTATGGTACCTCAAAAATTACTATTTCATGAAAACCACATATTCAGCTCTTGTTTTTAATAAAATTAAAATTTTAAGCCTTCCGCAGGCTTGATACAAAGCCTTTTTCTGTAATGGATATTGCAATGTCATCGTTTAGATTGCATTAACAGTTTTATAAACATGTATGGCTTCAGCCAAGGCACCTTTCATAAAATTAAAACTGAAGCTACTATCACATTGCGATTTTAGCCCTTTTAATCATATACGATTATTTCTATATTTTCTATGTCTTAGTCATACATTTAATAACAAAATTAAAACTTATTTAGGAACTCATGAAAAAAAAACCGAACACACATTAATATATTAAATTTCGGTAAACTGAGAGCGAAATAGGTGCCGATTTAACATAAGTAGAGTTTAAGCTCCAAGTAATGCACGCTCATTGTGGCAAACGTGAGCACTGTAAAGTGTTTTTATCCCAGTAATTTGTATTTTTTTTATTCTCAAATATTTAGCTCTTAACTATTATTTCACACCGGTCATGTTTCTCTTTCGCAATACTTCAGTTCTTGTAACCCCTATAAAAAGCGGAACGGGGTATTTACTCAAATTCAGCAGTAGAAAGTGAGTCTTAATATGTTAAGACCTAACTCAAATGAATTTTAAACGGGAGCTAATCGAATGCCGGTCGTTTGAATTGAACCTAAATAAATAAATCATAATTATACGGACATATTCTACACAGATTAACTAAGTCCCAAACTAAGTTGAACTTTTGGGATACTAACCCCACGATATATTTGATATTACAAGTACATACATACATACATATACTCACGGCTATAAATCTCTAGAAGGGGTAGCCAGAGCTAAAGACTTAGAAGTTCCTCAGCCACTTTTGGAAAGTTGTGTGGGGAAAAGATGGTAGAATAAAGGTTGTTGGTGATGGGTCTCCAACCGCATCGCCCAAAATTCCCTTCAAAAGCCCCAAGTCCGTTAGTCGCCTCTTACGTACACCCACCGGAAGAAATGGGGTAGTGCTATTCTAAGCCGACACTACACAGCACAATAATATTAATAAATATAATAATAAGTATATTATATAATAGATATGTACATAACATCCAAGACTAAAAAACAATCATTTATGCTCATCACATAAATGTTGCTCTCAGCAAGGATCGAACCCGCAACCTTTTTTTTTATAAGGATAAACTTCGTTTACCAACCGGGTCATCATTTTCCTTAACAAAATATTGGAGGTGCGTGACATCAATAAATATATCAATTCGTCAAACATTGTTTTTTCTGAGTTATAACATTTTATTTTAAACATAAACAACTTCAATAAACTGCCAAATCATCAACAGTACCAAAAAGGGATTATCTTTTAGGTGCTACAAAAAATATGTAGTGGACGGTTCCATTTAAGCTATTTCAAGAACCTACTGACACTTATAAATGATTGGCTGTTATAGAATCACATTGATTGCTTCCTAACTTATAGTGTTGATATATGTAGATAAGTAATTGGTATAAATAGCTGCGTAGTGTCGGCTTAGAATAGCACTGCCCCATTTCTTCTCGTGGGCTATGTAGTGTAAGAGGTGACTTAGGGTTTTGGGGCTTTTAACGACCGATTTCTGAATTGAGTATTCCAGCTGAGAACAACTTAAGTATCGTTCTGTCGCATTGAAATCTTAACATCTGAATGAGACAAAACGATACTTAAGTCTTTCTCAGCTTGAATACTCAATTCAGAAATCGGGCGTAAGTGTTCATAAGGCATTGTGGCGGGAGACCCATCACTACTTTATTTATACTACCTTTTTCCCAAGTAACTACCAAGTGTGGCGTAGGCATTGTAAATTCCGAGACTCTTGCTACCCCTTTTTGGGATTCATAGCTGTGATTATATTTATTTATGTATGTATTTGGTATACTTTTAAATGATTTCTAACAATGAGGAGTTATATATTAGAAAAAGTAGCGAAACTGAGCCAGCACCTCTTTAGAAGTAATAATGAAACTGAAGGACTTGTAAGTATCGCGCCTTCACGTAATATTTTATTTTAAATTGATTAGACAAACTCGTTAAGGAAATTGTATTGAGAGGAAGTCTGACCTAAAAACATGTATTTTTAAACTTTTTAAAAGTCCTTAATGGAAAAGAGTAGATATCACTTTACAGAAATAATATTACTAAATAGAATGGGGTCCAAGTGCCCGTCGATTTTTCAAGGAAATTTCGGCGCGCTTGGTGGGGACATGTGGTGAGGGCTGGTGTGTATTTTGCCCAACGCATTAGTTTGGCTATACTAAGGGGCAATGCCGCCAGCCTCCTTGGTACCTTACCACCAAGCGGCAGCGATTTAGAAGTTTTTTTTCTATGATATAGTATAGAATTTTTAAGTAATTAAAATGTATTACTTTATATCTTTGGAAGAAAGCAACAGTTACATAATATAAGTGAAGATTAACTAACTACAGACATTTCAAATAGAATTGACTCAAGTATCTGCAAACAGCGAGTTTTATTTTAAGCTTCACTTATAAAGCACCAAGTCCAGAAATTGATCAACTGTAACGATTCCCTCTATCGTGAGCTTTTTCAATGGATTCCAAGTATTTATTCAAATTCCGTGTAGTGTCGGCTTAGAATAAACTACCCAATTTCTACCCGTGGGTGATCGTAAGAGGCGACAAAGGGTATGGGGCTTTTTAAGTGATTTTTGGCCGATGTGGTTGGAGATCTTTTCCCCAATCGACTTCCAAAAGTGGCTGAGGAATTTCTTATTCCAAAGCTCTGGCTACCCTGCTAAGGGATTTATAGCCGTGAGTATATGTATGTATGTATTCAAATGTTCAATTTGAATAAATATTTATATGATAGATTTTCGGTCTTGGATTTTATTAATGTGTATAAAAATATTATTAAAATATCGTCGAGTTGTATCCCTTAGCACAAGTCATTGAATTGTACGTTTTTAGGGCTAACTTGTAATGTAAGATATTAGTTAAATCTATTACTTACCATTTTTAATTTATTAATAAAATATAAATAGCAGCAACTATATTATTTTTCCAAATTTCAATTATTACTAATGATCTTTTTATTTCACTAAACCCGCCAGTTCGCTTTCGAAAATTCAGTACCAATTCAGCCTCCTCTATCTTACTTCAGTAACAATACCCGCTTTGAGACATTGAAACCTTTTTTGTTCAATATTATTGAAAAGATAAAAGAGCGTCTGGCTCTGTCTCGTAGTATCCAGAGCCAAGCATGTGCACTCACACTTGATTGAACAACAGTGTTTTGCATTCGAAATACGAACGCGAGTGGCTTGAGAACGTAGTTGCATAATAATGCGTTTAAATCGATTTAAAGTAAGTACTTTTATTTATTTCTCCTCACGCGAACATGTATGTCGCGTTGCTGCCGACGGAAGTATTACGTATTTGTAGTTAATATTAAAACTAATTCTTGGACTGTACATGCGTTCATACATATACTCCCGGCTATCAATCCCTAGAAGGGGTAGCCAGAGCTTCGGACTAAGACATTCCTTAGCCACTTTTGGAAGTTGTGTGGGGATTAGATTGTAAAACAAAGGTTTTCGATGACGAAAAATCACTTAAAATGCCCCGACACCCTTAGCCGCCTGTTACGAGCACCCACAAGAAGAAATAGGGTAGTACTATTCTAAGCCAAGTTTAGTGTAGTGTCGCACAACCCTTGGACTGTCTATCGTAAAAACCTCAAAATTCCACGCCGCATATTCCCGAAGGGGTTTCAGACGTACTAATACTTTAGAAACACGTTGCATTTATGTCGAACGTACATACATACATATACTCACGGCTTTAAATCCCTAGAAGGGGTAGCCAGAGCTAAATAATTAGAAATTTCTCAGCCACTTCTGGAAAATTTTATTGGGGAAAAGATGGTAAAGTAAAAGTCGTTGGTGATGGGTCTCCAACCGCATCGCAGAAAAACCCTTCAAAGCCCCAATACCGTTAGTCGCCTCTTACGTACACCCATCGGTAGAAACGGGGTAGTGCTATTCTAAGCCAACACTACACGGCGTCGAAAGTGTTAGAAGAATTTTAAAGCATGCAAACTAGCAAACATGTTTATAATAACAAAACGGTCTCGTTATGTCTCTTAAAAAAGTCAAGTTAGTAAATTTGAATGTTTCTGTTCATGAAAACCCCATGTGGGGATTATTACTAATTAATAAAAGATAAATAAAGGAAATGTTTCTTTCCTTTATTTATCCTCTATTTAGCTGTGTAGTGTCGGCTTGGAATAGCACTACCCCGTTTCTTCCGGTGGGTCTATGTAAGAGGCGACTAACGGACTTGGGGCTTTTTAAGGTGCGGTTGGAGACCCATCACCAACCACCTTTAATCTACCATCTTTTCATTACTCAACTTCCAAAAGTGGCTGAGAAATTTCTAATTTATGTGATCCTCTATTTATTACTTAAGTTAGTAAAGTTAAAGCTAGTAAAGTCAGAAACTTGCCTACACATAAGGGATGGTAGATGGTAAAGCCTTAGTTATTCTAGGCCTTGCAGTACCTTTGAAATGTAATTTATGATATGACACTTCTATTTGTATGAACCATTTTTATGATTAGACGGTGGAGCAATGAAACTTTATTGGTAAAAAAAGTTTTTCATAGAGCAAAATGTCGAAGGTCATTTCAATAGAAGAATAACATGGACGGAACATTTGCATCAAATAGATAATGTGCTTAAAAGGACGCGAAATTTCGAAATTCGAAAATAAACACATAACATAACATATACTCACGGCTATAAATCCCTAGAAGGGGTAGCCAGAGCTAAGGAATTAGAAATTCCTCAGCCACTTTTGGAAATGTGAGTGGGGAAAAGATGGTAAAAGTAAAGGTTGTTGGTGATGGGTCTCCAACCGCATCGCCCAACAATCCCTTAAAAGTCCCAATACCGTTAGTCGCCTCTTACGTACACCCACCGGAAGAAATGGGGTAGTGCTATTCTAAGCCGACACTACACAGCAATAAAAAGCCTGTATAATTATTTTTTTAATTTAAACGAGGCTGTAGCTACCTTTGTTTTAGGATTTATATCCCTGAGTGTATAGTTGGAGATTCAACGAGTACATGTAAAGAATAAAAGAGCATGTATGAAAAGATTAATGGATGTGAACGAAGCTAGAGAGGTTTGCCAGGATCGTATAAAGTGGAGATCGATAGTCTCTGCCTACCGCAATGGGAACTAACGGCGTGAGTATATGTATTTATAGAGATAAAAAATCCGATGTATCGATATAACCGACGGCCCAGAGACTTTTGAACAATCTGTGAATGCCAATTTATTTTAATTTATATTTTGCTATAAACTAGTACTATTATGAGTGGCGATTGAGCAACGTTATTCTTCCATTACCGTTATCATCGTTCCATCTACTTTATAAGCTATAATTCATCTCTAATATTGCACATAAAACTGTGTAATGTTGGCGTAGAATTACAGTACCCCTTGAATTCTAGTGAGGAGTGACGACTAAAAAAATTGGGGTTTTAAGTGATATTTGGCAAGTTGGAGACCAGTCAGAAAAAAACCTTTGTTTTGCAATCTTTTCCCCACTCATAAAGCGGCAGAGTAATTTATATTCTGGAGCTCTGGCTACCCCTTCTAGGGATTTATAGTCGTGAGTATATGTAATATTGCACTTGGTATCTTAACTAAATACCTTTTAGTGATATTAGAAGAACAGTGAACTCATCATATTAAACAGTCAGTAATATCGTTAGCCCAGCGTTGCCACAAGGTTACTTTTGTAACCTCTCAGGTGATTTTTGAACTGCAAAGGTAACTTTAAGGTTACTCTGATGAAAAGGTTACTTTTGGTCTTTTACATTATTTTCAGAATTTTTAGAATTGACTTTTTTTTAAACCTACGTGAAACGGAACGCTCGTTTTATATTTTGTCATGTTGGCAAGCTTTACCTATTGGTAAAGCTTGCCAACATGACAAAATTTACGGATAAATATTTTTTTCGTTTGGTACATTGGTTGGTTGGTAGTACATATTTGAAGTATTTTGTCATAATTTAGTTAGTAACTAAATTATGACAAACAAACAACAACAACAAACTAATAGTTACATTAATCTGTGTTGTTGTCTCTTAAACTTTAGTGAGAGAAAGTTTAGTGTTCGTTGTTTTGTGTTTTGTGATTATTAATTATAAAACAACATAATTTCCAACTGGATATTTACTTGGAAGATTGGTAAGTGTATTTAAAAATTACTGAGCATGTTTTTGTGTGCGTGCTGTTTCACTTTTTATTAAATTTTCTCTAATAAGTTTATATGGACTAATACATAATTAACTATGGATTTCAATCTGATCAAAATGTGTGTGTATGTATGTATGTATGTATTGTGTGTTAACACCATTAATGTTTTGTTTTTTTAAAAACTTAGTTTTATTTTGACCATAAAATAATAAGCAGGTACAAGTCAGCTAGGAATATATATGAAGTTCTGAGATTAAACCAATGACCTGGTACTTTAGTTAGAGCGGTCAGTGGATCATCAAATAAACCAACAGGCTCCATGTTCTTTTTTAGGGTTCCGTAGCCAAATGGCAAAAACGGGACCCTTATAGATTCGTCATGTCTGTCTGTCCGTCCGTCCGTCCGTATGTCACAGCCAGTTTATTCCGAAACTATAAGAACTACATTATTGGAAATTGGTGCGTAGATGTATTCTGTAAACCGCATTAAGATTTTAAAATAAAATCTGAAAAAAAAACCAAAATTTTTAGGGTTCCCCATACATAGAACTGAAACTCAAAATTTTTTTTTTCATCAAACCTATACGTGTGGGGTATCTATCAAAAGGTATTTGAAAATGATGTTGAGGTTTCTTATATCATTTTTTTCAAAACTGAATAGTTTGCGCGAGAGACTTTTTCAAAGTGCTAAAATGTGTGTCCCCCCCCCCGTAACTTCTAAAATATGGGCATGATAATACTGAAAAAAATATATGATGTGTATTACTATACAAACTACTAACGAAAATTGGTTTGAATGAGATCTAGCCCGTAGTTCTATTTTTAAACGTCATAAATCAAATTACTTACCTAATTTGGCTCCCATGATTTTCACACAAACGGGATTTTCTATATATATGATAGTACGGAACCCTTAGTGCGCGATCCGACTCGCACTTGGCCGGTTTTTAATGTTAAAGCTTTGGCAACAATAGCTATCAGCCATCAGCCAAAGAGTATTGTAAAATGCACAATCCCGCCAAAAATGATAACATTATTACGGTAATGTTACCTCATCTAAAATTTTTGCCACAAAATATGGGAGAATTTCTGTAATGAATACCCACCGACCCAGTTACTTAATTAAATTTATTGCTTTCTAGCAGTCATATCTCAAGTCCAGTATTTAGCCGTAATTGCGTTTCCGAGAAACTTTTTTTTTCGATTTGGAAACGTTTTTCTCCTCTCTCAATCCAACTACATACTTTATATGCCAGAGTAAGATGGAGAATGCTTCCGAGTCGAATTTGGGGTTCATCGCAAACTTGAATACGTTGACAGGCATTAATCACACGTATTGCATTATGTACCTTACTTTTATACTAATGACGTGGTTGATTTTATTTATTCATATATTTGTTTGATTTCTTTTCATGCATGACTTTGGTGTTGTCGCTTATGCTTGGCACGAATTTCACTAAACTTAAAGTATAACTTCAGTCTAAGCAAAGACAATGGACAAATTCTTGATTTCTTCGAAGCCGTCGACTTCAAGGCAAGAGGAGAGAGGAGATATTAACAATGATTGCGATAGTAGTAGTACAATGCGTGAGGAACCTTTGCCGAAAAAACAAAAACAACAACGCGACTTCAATGAAAATTGGCTAACAAGCACTGCATTTAAAAATTGGATTTCTAAGAGAGAGCAAGAATGTGGTACGATTACCGCTTATTGCAAAGTGTGCAATTGTACTGTTTTGAATCATAAACCAGCACTTGTCAAGCACATGAATACGACGAAACATATTCAAAATTTGAGCTCAAAAAGCCAAACAACTTCAATTGAACAAATGCTGAAACCTAAACCAGACCATGAAAAGAAAAGAGCAGAACTTAAGATATGCGCTTTTCTCGCTCAGCATAATTTGCCATTTTCTTTGATGGATGATTTAATCCCATTTCTAAAAAATACCTTTCCAGATTCAAACACTCTAAAATCCATCAGTTTAGGCAGGACGAAAGCCACCAACACTATAAAAACTGTCCTTGGCCCCATTTTAACCCAAGAGCTCATAGATAAATTAAAAAATACTCCATTCAGCCTCATAATGGATGAGACAACCGACATCAGTGTCAAAAAACAATGTGCACTCACAGTTATCTATTATGACGAACTAGACTGTGTTCGCACACAGTTTCTTGATATATACGAAGTCAACTCTGGAAAGGCTGAAGATCTTTGCAATACTTTAATTACTTGGCTTGAAGACCGGCAAATACCTCTAAAAAATTTTGTAGGCTTTGCATCTGACACAACAAATAGCATGGTAGGCGAACACCACTCTGTGTTTAGTCAATTGAAACAACAAGTACCGCATATTGCATGCATCAAGGTTAGCTGCCATATGATTCATCTAGTGGCATCTAAAGCGTGCCTTAAGCTGCCAAGATCGGTGGAAGATTTATTAAGGAGTATAGGAGCTCATTTTAGACGAAGCACTAAGAGGCAAAATAAATTAAAACAGTTTCAGGATTTTTTTGGAGTCGACATCCATAAAATATTAAGCCCGGCAACAACAAGGTGGCTATCATTAGAGGCATGTGTCAATAGAACCTTGGAACAGTATCAGGTACTCGGTGAGTACTTCAAATTGGAAGTATTCGAGGATCCAAGCAAAACAACTGAAGACATACTAACAACTCTAAATAATACATTTACAAAAATTTATCTCGAATTTATGTCTTACGTGCTAACTCTATTCAATGACTTTAATAGACTATTTCAATCGGATAAACCATTGCTGCATCAATTAAAACCAGAAGTACATAAATTAATCAAAACAATAGCCACTAATTATATGGATTTCAATTATTGTAAGACGACTGATGCCTACAAAATAGAGTATGCCAATCCAAGATTCTATTTGCCACTTGAGAAGATATATATAGGCGTGGCAGCACAGGCATCGATTGATGAATTTTCGAGAGAAATACCTCCAACACAAATTGCCGATTTCCGAAAAACATGTTTATCTTTTTATATCGAAGCTTTAGCACAAATAAGAAAGCGCTTCAGTTTTGAAGATCCTCTTTTTGATTTACTAGAAAATATTCTGAACCCAGTCAAAGCGCAAAAATTTGAATTAAAAGACTTATCATGTGCACTAAAAAGATTTCCAAATATTATTATAACTGATACAGAAAATTTACATAAAGAATGGAAGAAACACGCTTTTCTCGACTTCAGCGAATTAAATATGTCGCCTGACTTGCCGGTCGAAGAATACTGGAATAAAATCCTAAAAATGACTGATAGTACAGGAGAACCCATGTTCCCAAATTTGAAGGAAATAATAAAAGTTTTGCTTGTTTTGCCATTTTCTAATGCATGTGTAGAACGAGTTTTCAGTCAACTAAAACTAATAAAATCTGACAACAGAAACAGACTAAATACGGACACAATTGCAGCTTTGATGGCTACTAAAGCGGCTGTAAAAAATGCCACAACATTTGAGCCATCAAAAGCATTAATGCATGCTACAATAAAATGCAACACGGATAGTGTTGGTGATGGTGAAGGCCGGTACTTATTGCTTTTTTTCTTATTTTTTCTCAAATAGCCATTGATTTCGATACTCCTTCAACTTCATAGCAATCTTCAACGATTAATGAATTGATTAAGAAACACCAATAAAAATTACTTCTAATATTTTACTCTATCAACTTTTTTTTTTTTTCATTAATTTATGTACCTTACTGGTTTAAAAATATGAAAGGTTACTTTTTAAACAAAAAGGTTACTTTTTTTTGTATTCCAGGTAATTTCTGACATGACCCGAGTGGCAACACTGCGTTAGCCACTTCATTTCCTACTATTTCCATTACGTTATTATTGATAATAAATTACATAATTAGCATGCGAAACATCCACAACAACATTAATCTTTTATGTGTACATTACAATAAAAAACTAGTAAAGCACCAAATGGAACAAATAGTTCTCTTTGTCTCACCAAAGATTACTACGTCATTGTTTTTTAATCTTCAATTAGTATATTTACTATTCTATTATCATATTATAATCATTTGAATAGCAAACATATCTACAAAGTATGACTTTGCTACGTACTTATCTGTACACACGTTTATTGATACGAAAATGGAAGCTAGAGCTTCGAAGTGAGGAGTTCCTCAGATACTTTTCGAAGCTTACATACATACATACATACATGTACTCACGACTATAAATCCCTAAAAGGGGTAGCCAGAGCTAAGGAATTAGAAATTCCCCAGCCACTTTTGGAAAGTTGAGTGGGGTAAAGATGGTGAAATAAAGGTTGTTGGTGATGGGTCTCCAACCGCATCGCCCAAAAATCCCTTAATAGCCCCAATACCGTTAGTCGCCTCTTACGTACACCCACCGGAAGAAATGGGGTAGTGCTATTCTAAACCGACACCACACAGCATTTTTCGAAGCTTAGTATAATAAAATAAATGGTATTCCAATTCCAACCACTTCACCCATCAGTCACTGTAATAACCCCGTACGTTTATACTTTATGCTAAGCTAGTTCGTAATAGTAAGATCTCTACTATCATACTTTTAAAACTTTAAAAAAACATAAGTTCACGGCATTAGATCCGATTGGAGTAGGCAGAACTTTCAAACGCCACTATTTACAATACAGGCAGAAGTTTCTTCCTAAGCATCGTTCAAATAAATATATATGGACATATTCAGATTAAGTATTGTGCATTTTCCTTTATCTTCCAAACTTGCATTGATTCAAATTTCTTTAAGTCAAAAAGTGGCATAATATTACATATATACTCACGCCGTTGGGGCAGGCAGAGATTATCGATCGCAACTTTGTACGATCCTGGCAAATCTCTGGTGCTTCATTTACATTCATCAATATTTTCATACATGCCCATAAGGGCATATAAATGCTTTACATATACACTTTATGCTTCAGACTTCGGACCTCTGCGTTTTTAAGTATGTTTTCATTTTGATCTAAATGTTTTCTCCTTGGTCGTCATCTACTGATATTACCATCGACATTGGCTCTATATTTCTATTTTACCTATTTAGTTTCATCCATCACCATTATGCACCTTATTTGTTTTAATAATTCATTGAAGGGAAAGTTGATCAATTTAAAACTAGCTAAAATAGGGTGCTGTAAATGAATAATATAAAAGAAATAATTAAATGAGAAAATCACAAACTGCATTGTATATGACGTAAAATCTCACTTTAGAAAGGCTTAATCTTCAGTGATGGCCCTATCCGACTTAACTTAGGTACACTCCTTTGCCTCGCCAGGGCGGCCTTCAGCCGCGCGGCACAACTGTCCAGGTGAGACGCCGCATAGGCCGCAGGGCCAGCAGCACCGAACCGAGGGGATTTTAGTCAGTACAAGTCGAACATACCCCCGTCGCTCTCTCGAGTGGCGGGGGATCCTATGAGGATTTCCCCCCCGGTATACAAAAATAAAAAAAAACTTCAGTTTTTTAACGCCCGATTACTGAATTGAGTATTCCAGCTGAGAACAACTTAAGTATCGTTCTGTCGCATTGAAATCTTAACAACTGAATGAGACAAAACGATACTTAAGTCGTTCTCAGCTTGAATAACAGAACAGTAAAAACAGTTGATTCATACAGCCCTTAGTTAGCTACAAATTATTTATTTTGCGTCTCAGTAAATTATGAATATTTAATTGCATCTGGGGATCAAACGAAATGGGGAGAATTCGTGATATGTATTAAGGCTAATAAAATTAGCTATGTATACATTGAACCATACTACCATACCGCCACTTTGTATCAATAAGGGCAAAGAAATATACTTTTGTAGCTCCGTAAAAAAGTGCAAGGCTCGGAATACAATAGGCATGGTTTGAAATCTGTTCTAGCACCGCCAAGTACCTCTCTCTGTGTCTAATGTAAGTATTATGTTTGAATGATTTACTAATGAGGTTGACAGTTAAAGAACTCACATGGCTGAGTTGTACTAAAGAGAAGTTTCCTGATATCTAATATTATACCCAAATTGAATGAAAGGGCCTAGTGTGTTTTAACGCAACTTTTTTAAACACTCAAGTTAAACAGCCTATACATTTTCATTGCGATGCGTCAGCGGCACAGAAACGCAAGGTTCTCAATTTGACTGAACAATGAATAATATATATTTTTACATAATTAATTCAATACAATTGTGCTCAAAAAGGCAGGCGTCCTTAGTATGAAGAATAAAAGAGCATGTATGAAAAGATTGATGGATGTAAACGAAGCTAGAGAGGTTTGTCAGGATCGTACGAAGTGGCGATCGATAGTCTATGCCTACCCCAATGGGAACTAATGGCGTGAGTATATGTATATGTATGTGATTCAATACACAAGTACATAAAATAGTTGTTCCACACACTTAGTTTTAAGTTAACTTCATCATAGATCCTAATACATTCTAGGCCTTAGTTAGCTACAAATTATTTATTTTGCGTCTCAGTAAATTATGAATATTTAATTGCATCTGGGGATCAAACGAAATGGGGAGAATCCGTGATATGTATTAAGGCTAATAAAATTAGCTATGTATACATTGAACCATACTACCATACCGCCACTTTGTATCAATAAGGGCAAAGAAATATACTTTTGTAGCTCCGTAAAAAAGTGCAAGGCTCGGAATACAATAGGCATGGTTTGAAATCTGTTCTAGCACCGCCAAGTACCTCTCTCTGTGTCTAATGTAAGTATTATGTTTGAATGATTTACTAATGAGGTTGACAGTTAAAGAACTCACATGGCTGAGTTGTACTAAAGAGAAGTTTCCTGATATCTAATATTATACCCAAATTGAATGAAAGGGCCTAGTGTGTTTTAACGCAACTTTTTTAAACACTCAAGTTAAACAGCCTATACATTTTCATTGCGATGCGTCAGCCTATAAAGTAAACCTATAAAGTTTAGTTACGTTGGTAGCTCAGTTGGAAAGATAACTAAAATTCACGAGACCGAATAGAAAATACCTCTTCCACCCCTTCAGAGATCTAAGGCGTAAACGATAAGCTATCCCTTGCCTAAAAGACGAAATACTGTCTTAGTTATCCAGATACATAACAAGGAAAATGATTGAGAAATCAGGTCGTCTCCTGTGACAATGTAGCGGCAGAAGCTAAAATAGAATTGTTGGAACTATTGTTACTAATCCTGTTGTTATACGAACGCGAACGTAAACTTACGAGTTAGTATAACAATATCTCCATTGAATACATTAGGCACATTTCAAAACTTTGGAAAGGCACGTATTCTTGATTTATTTCGTTTTAACATAATAAATAGTTTGTTTATAACATTGCTGCAGGAATAACATTTACACTTGTATAATTTATTGGTTTCAATGGTTTATTTTTTTGTTATAGGAAGATTTAATAAGATTTGTTTTGATTGGCCTATTTAATTTAGCTGTGTAGTGTCGGCTTAGAATAGCACTAACTACCCCATTTCTACCGGTGGGTGTACGTAAGAGGCGACTAACGGTATACGGGCTTTTTGGGCGATGCGGTGGAAAACCCATCACCAAAAACCTTTATTTTACCATCTTTTCCCCACTTAACTTTCAAAAGTGGCTGAGGAATTTCTAATTCCTTAGCTGCGGCTACCCCTTCTAGGGATTTATAGCCGTGAGTATATGTATGTATGACTTCATAAAGTTGGGAGTATTGGTTCTCAATTCATTATTTTTTTTATGTACCAGCTTTAAGTTTTATTTTACATGCTATTGATATAAATAACTTTTTATCTAAACACGTAATCAAAGAAGTAAATTCAACAAAATTTCTTGGACTAATAATAGATAAACATATAAACTGGAAGGAGCATATTGATTTTGTTTGTAAACGTATCGATAGATACGTCTATGTCCTCTATCGTATCTTTAGTACTATTTCTGAAGAAGCAGCAACCGTCGCTTATCATGGTTACGTCTCCTCCATACTTCGATACGGCTTAATTATTTGGGGTAACTCCGTAGATTTCTACCGAGCGTTCAGAGCTCAAAAGAAATGCATTAGAGCACTTTGCGGAGCTGGTTACTTAGATTCCTGTGTTCCCCTTTTCAAACAAAAAAAAATTCTTCCACTTCCATGTCTATATGTATTTGAAATAAGTTTGTTTGTCCACAAAAACATAAGTCTTTTTGAATTGACTCCACCTTCCACTCGACCAATAAGAAGTTGCGTGAAACAAAATTTTATTGCAGCCCCATCCTGTAGCAAATTAGCTTTGTGTAGGAAAAATTCATATTTCATGGCAATTACTGTCTACAATACATTAAGTGCAGAAATGAGAGAGAAAGCCTTGTCAATTTTTAAAAAAGATCTGTTTAGCTACCTAATAGGCCACTGTTTTTATTCAGTAAAGGATTTTCTGGATAATTGTGATCTGTGACAAGTAATAAACCTAATTTGAGCTGCTTGGTGAAATAGTTTAAGATATTGTTTACATTTATTCTTATTCTAATTTGTATTTTCTTATAACTTGTAATTTTATTATTTTGGAATTTAATAATAATTTGTAATTCGTACATTTAATAATTAATAAAATAATTTTGTACCAATCAAACTTCAGACGCCATCAATGGCAAAATACGGTAGTGGACTGAAATTATGTAACCAACAACTTTTTTGAACCTGTATTTACTGAAGGAATAAATCATTTCATTTCATTTCACTTATTCAAAAGGAAACAGAAAAACAAACCTTTACTATTTTCATTAACATTTTATATGAATTTCTATTGTGTTGAACCTTATTGATGGTAAGTAGATTTTTGTTTAATTGATTTTATCTAATTTCAACTTTTATGGCGCGTTTTATAACAATGATTTTTTTAAATTTATTATCTGTATCTTGTGTCCCTGATTATTTTAAAATTCTAGAAAAAAATACTAAAACGTCGACGACGTAAAGGACGAAACATAAAAATATAAAAAATAAGTTATGCTATCAAACCTACTGCATATAGAAACATGTATATTTAATACATTAACATAGTATGTATACAGTAGTTATATACTCTATTATATCATCATCAGCCAATAAACGTCCACAGCTGGGCACAGTCCGCCCCAAAGACTGAATAATCGTGGAAAAATACGTCGAGTAAAGAAGGTCCAATATAAAAACTTTTTCCTAATAGGTTGAACTAAAACGTACAATTTCCAAGCTGGCAACACAAGGCGCGGCAAAACGTACGTATTTTGTTTACTCATTCAACACACTCTCTAATTAACTTTAATTGAATCCTGTCCCTTTTAGGGATCCCCGGGTAATACTCGACGCGAGAAATTCTGGTTTATATTCACATTACTGCTCTCGTGTTTTCATTATGAATTTTAAGTTAGCTTGTTATTGTTAATGATGCTATACAAGATATTTTAATAAGACTGATGAATATGTTTTTGGGGTTTAATTTTTACGCTGAATAGAGTTTTCAGAGTTGAATCGAACCACTCAGTGAGACCGAGTGGATTATGCTAAATGTTTCGCGATATGATACTATTGCACTATATATATAAACACCCACGCAATCAAATTAGCCGTGATAGCAGTGGATAGACCACCGCTCATTGTGCAGACGATAAGGGCTCCAATTCCGGGTCGTGCCTCCACCAATTTATCTTTTCTTAAGTCATGTGTGTGGTTAATTTATCGTAGTTGTCAAAGGTAAGGAAAATACTTTGACTATGAACACTATAGACAGAGCGATGTTACGTCATCCATTTTAAAAAGAGAAGCCCTTATTTAAGTGCTTATATGTTAAAAAGAGACACAAATCTTTATTGTCATCTCTATCGCGTAACCCGTTTTGTTGATGTCACACTTTTAAATTGTGACAAACAAAGCGTCGACTTGTGAGCGATTTTGGTTTCTTTTGATTTTGAGAAAGATTTTATTCATTCGTATATTATTATTGTGACAAAAGAGACTCCATTAGTTCAGTTATTATTTAGTGAGGTATGGTTGGGTGTAGCGTGCTTGGCTGCGGAAGCCACAGCGAAAAACACATCGAAGGATTGACTTTCCACAAGTGAGTGTGTTTCTTAATGTTTTTCTACAGATAAATACATAATAAATACATTGCGCGATCAGAAAATAAGTGATTCAAATGTTAATTACGTTGAACTAGATTACTAGCATTTTCTTTAGTTATTTTGAGCAATTTTTTAATAGCATAACCTAAAAATATGCAGTATCTCAGTGTTCCCATAATTCACGTTTTCATCCTACCCTGTTGTTAGGGTAACATTTTTAAATTAGTAAACTGATGTTAATGAGTAAGTATATTATGTATTTCGTCGCCTATAGCGACGCTGAATGATTTCCAATTGTTATCTACGGAATTAGTAAGTAATAAATTTGTTATATTTATTTAATTTCTTCGTATTCATTACAGTTTTCCTAAAGACCCGAATCTACGAGAAAAATGGATTGCGGCCACTGAAAGATGCAATTGGAAATCAACCAAAGTTTTGAGGCATACTATAAAATTGAAAGGCACCTCGTTTTTGTCCAAAGACTAAGCTTTGGCTCAAATGGTCGCAGTTGTTTTGAAAAAGAATTTAGGTAAAAGAATATTTCCGACATTAAACGACCACATCAGAGAGCAAAATCCGTTCGAAAACCACCTTGTGCTGTTAATAAAGGCTATAGCTTTAAAATACTTAGATGTACGAATACATCATCTTTTGAAAAATGTGACTGAAATAGACGAATGAATTCGAAATTTTCACACGAAACTGATTTTGTTTAAAGGTCAATAGTAAATAATGCAATAAAACTCATGTACAAAATAGTGCTGTCTTCTATTTTTCAAAATACAAACATAGACCCCACTATACCCATGATGACCCGTATGATATTTACATAACTTGCACTTATGGAACAGCTGTTTTTTTTTTGTCCAGTAACAAAGTTAGTCCCGTACAAAAATTTATTCGTAATCATGGGAAGATTCATCCCTGATAGTAAGTACAATGCTTTAGATTTCACGGTGTATTAAACATCAGTATAAATAGTAAAATTAAACAAAAAAGATTGTATAATACTAGGAGCAAGTATGTATACTATATGATTGCAGGAAATAATATAGTAAACAGTAAACCTTTAATTAAACAATAAATTGACGTAATCAATTTTAAATTAAAAAGTAGCTTTTAGAATGGTGATTATAGTATTTTGGGGTAATTGTTTTCTAGTGATCGCAACATTACAGGGAAAAATATTGCTATCTAAAAGAGGTACTCTCCCGTTGCATTATGACTCTGTCTATAGTGTTCATAGTCAAAGGGAAAATATTCTGCGGTAACCAATATGGCTAAGTTGTCATCATGTCATCAGATAGTATATTCGCACAAACCGATAGGCCTGCCCCCTATAGCGTGAGTACACTATCCAAGCAAAACGTTGGTACTCTGAACACCAGGCGAGAATTTCACATGATGTTCAGAAGTATTAGTACCTCTGCCAACCCCTTCGATGATATTCGGCGTGAACGTTTGAGTTCGATTTGAATTAAAGATTTTTGAAAATAAGTAACAGAAAAGGACATTTCAGAAGATAACATTCCACATCTACTAGTATATTATGACTTCCCAACGGATTCTATGATATTCCGCGCAAATTCAGATAAAATACAAATTTCTCTCGAAAATACAGATATCAAATGAACTGAACCAACACAATAAAACCCATAGGTTTTAATACCAACATGAATGCTGTTAGTGTAAATTGTTTACACGTTACTAAATTATCAAAGCCCTCTGTTTTGTTCTTGGAGCAACAAACATTATTAGAATTAATGGGGTTTTCTCGTATTTATGGAGTTATATTCCATATGGATTGCATTGTAAGCTTTTAAGCGGAACATAAACCGAAAACATATCGTTTTATAGCTGAGTTATTCTTGGTTAATAGAAAACGGTAGGTATTTATTACACAGACGAATTCTTAACCTGAATTTACGTTGACGATTGGCTCAGAATTTGAGTGAGTTATATACATTTTGTCTAGCTTTATTGTATTTACTATTATGCAATCGACAAACAAATGTGGCCCTAATTTTATCAATAAATTTAGAAAAATCTTGTTTATTGCTGTGTACAGAATATATAGCACTTACCCATTTCTTCTCACGGACGTTGTACGAGGCGACTAAAGTTTAATGTTTTTTGACATGAATTCCTCATGTGGGGATTATTACTCATAAATAAAAGATGTTATTAAAGACAAGATGGATGCCAACTGACACTGTAGATCAGTTGGCAGAGCGACGGGGGCGTATACCCGAAGGTCGCGGGTTCGAACCCCGCCAGTGTCGAAATTTTTCTTTCCTTTAATAACATCTTTTATTTATGAGCGACTAAAGTTATTGAGGCTTTAAAATAAAAAATAAAATAAAATTCATTTATTTCAGGCAACGGTGACCCATAATTCACATACAAAATAACATCGATTAAAATTAAACATACAAACATAAGAAAAAAAAAAACCACACAATAAGATTACAATTATTAAAATTTGAAATAAAAGCATTGAAATAAAAATTCGAATTGATTAAAAATAAGATAAAATTTAAATGAAATCGATTAAAATTAAATAGGTACAAATTAATTTTTTTTTTAATAAAAATGGACGGTCACAAGTAGAATTAAAATTATTTTGACTAGGTATTTACACAGGTACAATATACTTACATACAACTACTACTATAACTACTAATATCTATTTACACCTAGCTACCTAAAACAATGGCTTATAATTTGGCGCATGTCGGTCACAGCAGTGCCGGATATAAGGGCAGTCGAGTCTGTTGGCTATGACAGCGAGCACGGTGTTGGAGCTGGCGCGCACGCGACGCAGCAGAGAGGCGCTGCGCCGGCGCATGGTCGCGTGGAAGCAGTCCACGCCCGCCCACGCGAACATGCCCGACGCACTGCAGTACCGCGGCAGCCCCAACATCGCCCTCATCGCATCATTAAACTGGACCCGGAGGGCTCCATATGCCTTTTGTGTATAATTAGCCCATAGGCTGCACGTGTAAAGCGAGGTACAATATGCTTGGAACAGAGTAAGCTTGGTTGCTATCGAACATCGTGCAAACCTACGAGCTATCATATTGGCCCGTCGTGATAGAGACCTCCGTTCCCTTTCAATGTCTATATCATCCTTTAAGTCAGCTGTCAGCATGTGTCCCAAGTATTTAAACTGAAAGACTCTTTCCAACGGTGCACCCTTTAAACAAATAGGCGATACATCTTGTGGACATTTGGCCCCTGCCTCAAAAACCATATACTGACTTTTGCCTATGTTATATTTCAATCCGTGAGCAAGAGCGTACCCCTCACAGATCCGCAACAATTCCCTGAGCCCGCAGACCGACGCACTCAGCAGCACCATGTCGTCAGCATAGCTGAGGTTATTAAAGCACACTCCATCCACGTGACAACCGACATGCCGTCCACTGAGCGCGACGATCAGCGAGTCCATATATAGGTTAAACAGGGACGGAGAAGTCAATCCGCCCTGTCGAACACCACACTGCATAATATAGGGTTCGGACATTACACCCGCCCACCTGACGCTGTTGACCTGGTGTCCGTACCAATACTGAAGAATATTTACCAGCTCAGGCGGAAAATCAATCTCTTTCAACTTCTTCCAGAGCATTTTGTAGTTCACCAGGTCAAAGGCCTTGGACAGATCAAGGAAACACAACTTTAAGTTGCTGTCCTATTTCCATCCAAAATCCTTTATTTTACTATCTAAAATTTTACCACTCGACTTTTTTTTTGAACGAAAGAAAATTAAATTATGAACTTCAACTCTTATGTAATATTTTTAAGAACTGTCATTTTATAAAATGTGATGGTGTCAATAAAGTAAGTTTGTGTAATTTAATTAATTTTAAAATAGATTCTTTAGATTATAATAATAAGTATATATTCAAAAGGTGTATACCTAACGCAAATAAAATTAAAATACCTTTAAAAGGGACCATACCATATTATTTCCAACGACTAACTAGGCAAGAACATGTACGAAGCAGTTCAATTTGTAAATTGGCGGGAGATGATTTTAAAAATGATTCATTAGCACAGTTTTTTCGGTGAAGACACTACCCAAGAAACACGTCAAAGCCGCATATCAGCCAAATCAAGGCATCGCTGTATCCTTTAAGCATTTTGAACTGGTTGTGTAAAAGGCATATATACGGCTATACGGCTACTATACGGCTTATTTGGGCACAAATTTTACGGCTTTAGAACGTACATTGGCATTTGCATGAGTTAATTACGGCTAACGGCCGTAAAAAAACATTATATTGGACAATGAAAAGGCGAATGGCCGTAAAAGAGCATTTTTTGCTTCAAATAACATGCCAAAGGCCGCAAAAAAGCACTGCTGTTGTCAAAATACGGGCCAACGGCATTAGAAAAGACTCATAAGGGTCATTCAAAGGGCCAATAGCATTGTATCTGTCAAATATACGGCCAACGGCATGAAACTATTTTTACAGTGTCATTGCAAAATTATCTCTAACACCACGGCAAAGGTGATACTCGTATTATCAATTAAACGTGATTCATTTATGTCAATGGATGAACGACGATGGCAGTGAGAGTGAAGTGACTTGACAACCATATTTATTTTATAAAAATATAAATTATAGAGTGTTAGTATTAGTTTAACTGTAATTCTGTGCTTAAATTACTGCGCTTTGATTTTTACTGTGAATGTCTGTATAGTTTCCATTGAAAATTTTCACGCGCCTTCGATTTATTGTAGTTTTTGAGGAAAAAATGTATGAAATGATAAAATAATTGTACATTCCGAGCATAATTTGAGTTTTGTTGGCTTATTATTAGTAGTTATAGTTGTTTGAGAAGTTTAAATTGAAGTGCCAGCATAACACAAAGGATTATTTCTCTTAGAGGAAATAAATTAGAATGTTATCTTTATGCATAATAAAATATTAACGAAATGGTGCCACCATTATTACAATTTGGAGATCCTTGAAGTTGAAAAAAAACCCTCGCTTTCCAAATAATATGTGATATGTGAATATTATAAAGGTATTAAGACATATATATGATTTATATGTTGTTGAATTCCTTTTTTAATACTATTTTTCTGTTAAAACTTTTTCCTTTTTTTTTCTTTTCTTAATGGAAACTTTATATTTAGTAATATCCCTCTCCAATCAGGGACCATTCATACTTTTTTTAGTTAGCACAAACAAATTTAAGTCAGATTTAAAAAAACATGATAGGTAACATCGTACGGAACCCTCTTCACGCGAATTCAACTCGCACTTGTCCCCTTTTTTTAGAAATAATAAGATAACCTCAAATATTTTCCTTCTCATGGCCGCCTAATGGTTGACAAATGCATCAAAATGGATGCAAATACGGCTTGAGGCCTTAAAATAAGCCAGTATATCTGGTTGATTTCCTGTTAGCCGTTCAAACAACACACAGTTGACCTTTGAAATGCTTGCCGTAAATTGGCATCCTGTCGTGCTAATGTACGGCTTTAGACATTTATTATGTATATCTTCATGAGTTTACGCGGCTTTTGGCATGATATTACGACAGATTAATACCACTATACGGCCAATGGCACTTGAATCCACTAAGAGCCGCAAAACTGGATTGAATTATTCCAATATCTGACCGCTATGCGGCTTTAGAGCGTTAGAATGGTTTTGGAGTGCCAATATAAAGCCTTAAGACGTGTGGCAAACTTATATACGAGCTTTAAGCTCTGCATAGGTATAGAAAAAGATAGTTAGAGGGCTTTTCGTGTTACTTGGGTATCTCTTTATTTCACCAGAATGTTGCGAGTTTCCGATCAAAGCGCGACATGTTGGAAATTAACCTGGCCATATTCATTGAAAAAAGTATTCACATTGATATTATTTGCTTAACCGAAACTTTTATAAAGTCAACTGATGTTGACAATTATTTTTTAGAAGGATATAAACTTGCAACGTGGTTCGGCCGTGCGGATGTAAGCCGCGGGGGGGTATGTATAATGGTTAAGGATAATTTTGAATATATTCCACTAATTATTCCTGATAAGATTGTCAGCGAAAAAGTATTTGAATGTTGTGGGATTGAGTTTAATGATAAATATGTAGTAGTATGTATATACCGAACACCTAAATCGGCAATAAATATTTTCTTCCAAAAACTAGAACTTTTGCTACATAAATTGGTTATTAACAATCATAGAGAATTAATTATCGTAGGAGATTTTAATATAAATCTTATGAATAAAAGTTGCAAAGACACAATTGAGTTCATTAATATTCTGCATAATTTTAACTTAAAGATTAAGATCGATAAACCTACTCGTCTAAACTCATGCTTAGATATTTTTGCTTCCAATATCGAGGGAACAAAGAGTGAAATTTTCGAATTAAATATTTCGGACCACAACACTGGTCAAATACTTACGGTACCAATACATGAAAATAAGTTAGTCAGTAAAAATAAAACAACTTATAAATTTAAAAGACTTTTTTACCAAGAAAATATAACAAAATTTAAAGAATGTCTACAGTCAATGTCATGGAATGAAGTTTTATTAAAAAAAAATGTCAACGAAGCTTTCGATGTTTTTCATGATACAATATCGTTATTTTTTGGCTTATGTTTCCCAATAATAAAAATCCCTGTTAAATATCAAAAGCCTAAATCAAACTGGATAACTAAGGGTCTAAAATTGTCATGCAGAATGAAGTCAAGGATGCGACAGGCATACTACAAGACAAAGTCAACTAGTATTAAAATTAAATTACAAAGATATAGTAAATGCCTACGGAAAACAATAACCGAAGCATTACGTCTTAATAGCATAAAACATATAAACAACTCTAAAAACAAATGTAAAGCTGTATGGGATATTGTTAGTAAACTTACAAATAAAAAGCCTACTACCAAGAAAAGTATTGAATTAATTAAAATAAATGAAAAATATATTAATAATCCGGCAGATATTGCAAATGAATTCAATAAATTTTATCTTAACATAACAAATACAAAATATACATCAATACAAAATAATAAACTTAATACAGTTTCACATACTAATGAATCTATGTATTTATACCCTTGCGATGAACCAGAGACCATTAAATTAATAACATCTTTAAAAAGAACCAATGCTGTTGGTTATGATAATTTACCCACCAGTATACTCAAGGAATGTAGGTATGAGTTGTCGAAGATACTGTCTTATTTAATTAATTTATCATTTGAAAGTGGTACCTTTCCTGATAAGTTAAAAATCTCACTTGTAAAACCAGTTTATAAAAAAGGTGAAAATATGTGTATGACGTCGTATCGGCCTATATCACTTATAAGTATTATTGCAAAAATATTTGAAAGAGCTTTCTATAATAGACTTGTAAATTTTTTAGAAAAATTTAATATTTTAAGCCAACATCAATACGGCTTTCAAAAGAATAAATCAACAGCATTAGCAGTATTCAAATTAGTAAAATTAATAACAGATAATATAGATCAACAAAAGCAAGCAGTGGTTACTTTTTTTGACATGACTAAAGCCTTTGATTTTGCTGATCATAAGAATTTGCTTACATGTTGTGAAAGATACGGAATTAGAGGACCTGCTTGGAAATGGTTAGAATCCTATATTATAAATAGATAACAATGCGTGACAATTGAAGGGAGAAACAATAACAATGAAATAATATCTTATCGTTCTACTTTCGATGTTAATAAGTGTGGAGTGCCACAAGGAAGTGTACTTGGCCCTTTGCTATTTTTATTATACATAAATCATCTCCCAAAAATAACAGAAAACAACTGTATACTTTTTGCTGATGATATTTCCATTATTATAACAGAAAGAAACGATACCGAGAAAGAGGTAAATAATACCGTCAACAAAGTTGTATCGTGGCTCGAGTCAAATAATCTTAAAGTCAATCTTTCAAAGACAACATTTATACAATTTTTAAATTACAAAAATGTACCACAAGTATTAAATATCTCGAGTCGCAACAAATACATAAGTGAATCCACAGAACATAAATTCTTAGGTGTAATTCTAGATAGACACTGTAACTGGAAAGCTCATGTGGACTATCTTTGCAAAAGAATAAATAAATTTGTATACCCACTATATCGTATGGGCAAAATAGTTGGAACAAATACAGCATTAACTGCATACCATGGGTACGTTAGTTCCATATTAAGGTATGGGGTTGTAATATGGGGAAACTCCACCAATGTAGACAGGGCTTTTATTGCACAAAAAAAATGTATACGTGCAATTTGCGGAAAAAGACCTTATGAATCCTGTAGACCACTTTTCAAAAAGCTAAATGTACTAACTCTGGCCTGCATATATATTTATGAGAGTTGTTCATTTGTTAGGAAATATCCAGATGAATTTAAAAAAGCATGTGATTTATGTAATGTCAACATTCGTGATACAGGACGATTAGCAGTACCATTCATCAGGACCAGTCTGTGTAAAAAAAATTGCTATTCAATGTGCATTTCAATTTATAATAAGGTCCCCCAGCACATAAAATATATGAATAATAATTTATTTCATAAAAATTTGAAACGATGGTTAACTGTAATGTGTTTTTACTCCGTAAATGAATATTTCAATTTTAAAGATGTGTTATAAAAATATATTATTATAATTTATTAAGTGAGTAACTTGACATTGATATAAATTGGTCCTTTATATTATTTTTTTTTTTTTCATTGAGTTGATTACTATTGTTTTAATTTTAGCTTCTTTAAAATGTATGACATTTTACAATTTAAATTGATTAGGTATAGATTTTATTAATGTGTGTGTGTTTAATTAAAAAAAAAACATAATTAATTTTAGATTTGTATGTCAAGTGTCTTGACGGAACATGTACTATAATTAATTACCTTTAAGATCTGATTCCATGTGCCATGCAAATAAATATTATTTCATTTCATTTCATTTCAAATGCGGCTGAGTTAGTAATTTCGAATTATGAAGCTCTGGCTATCCCTTTTTGGGATGTAATGCTGAAAGTATTCGTAGCTTTAGATCAGATTTTCAGAATTCATACATACGTATGTACCCATGTTATAAAAAAAACAATAAGGTACCTACAGCAAATTCTTAAGTTAAACACCACCACATTCATTTGCTTATTTTTTTATCATTGTATATTTTAAATATTCAAATTAACCATGCACATTTTTTCTATATTCACTACTAAAGTCTCAGCATCTAAAACTAACTAACGCCCGATTTCTGAATTGAGTATTCCAGCTGAGAACAATTTAAGTATCGTTCGAAATCTTTACAACTGAAAGAGAGACAAAACGATACTTAAGTCGTTCTCAGCTTGAATACTTAATTTAGAAATCGGGCGTAAATAATGTAGATTATTAGCGGGCAACCAATTGAAAATAGAGCATACTGTGGACAGTAAGGCTCCTACATATTTGTCATCTCAGATTTGAATCCAAAGTGCAGTTTGGTGATATCAGTGTTCGTTATTGGTAGACATAATGTGATCCAGATGTATTTCGTGCAGTTCATCAACATATCTTTGGGTCCTTTAAGGGAAGATAATATGCGACGCGGCTCAAAGAGAATAGTTAAAAATGGAAAGCGTAGTGTGATGAGAAAGTGCAATTTTCCTTGTCATACTAAAAGATGTTGTATAGTGTCGGCTTAGAATAACACTACCCCATTTTTTTCGGTGGGTGTACGTGAGAGGCGACTAACGGTATTGGGGATTTTAAGGGATTCTTGGGCGATGCGGTTGGAGACCCATCACCAACAACCTTTATTTTTACCATCTTTTCCTCACTCACATTTCCAAAAGTGGCTGAGGAATTTCTAATTCCTTAGCTCTGGCTACCCCTTCTAGGGATTTACAGCCGTCAGTATATGTATGTATGTATGTACTAAACGTTCACTTGCTACCGTACCGTGTAAAAACCACTTTAAACTGAGTCATCGAATTGGTAGTGAGTACATTCATTTAAAAAGTAGTACAGTAGTACATAAATTATTATTTTTTATCGATATTTGATTGACGACCTCGTTCATGGTTTCAAAATGAATCCTGCCCGTGGCTTCGTGGCCTGGCGCGTGTATTTATTACGTCAATTAAGTGGAGTGTCACATTTATAAACCGATGTCGTAAAACATGGTGTTTTATTGGTGCCTCGTTACGACTTTATTAGCATTTTATTGAATATCTGACATTCAGACACCTACTGTTCTGTTTGTGCTTAGCTATTACAAACATGTGGATGATTGAGATGTTTGTATTAATAATAAGTAATGCACATATAGATAAGATTGATAAATTTGCCGTGTAGTGCCGGCTTAGAATAGCACTACCCCTTTTCTCCCCGAGGGTGTACGTAAGAGGCGACTAATGATTTTTGGGCGATGCGGTTGGAGACCGCTCTATCTTTTGGGAAGCATACCTCTAAGTATGCATACATAGGTATGGGTAGGTTGCATTCATAGCCCAAAGATTAAGAAAGCATCACTTGATTGGCAATGTGCTTGATCACTTCGATAACTCAAATTAATATCATGATAATACTTATCGCAGTAAATGAAGGTATCTTTACGTAAATAAAACACTGATAAATGGTTGCAAAGGTCAAAAATCTTTCACGCACTTAAATGATACTATATTTAGATATATTTAAAAAATATGGATTACTTTTTTGCAACAATGATTAGAACAACATTAAAGGATTTAAGATGTTTCAACCCCTATCCATTTGTAATATCTAAATAACACAGATAGCTCTACACGTCACATAATCCTTGTTACAAATACTAAATCTTGTTAACACATATTACCCTATAATTTAAACGTCATTCATTGTACATAAATATGTACATATATTCACGGCTGTCAATCCCTAGAAAGGGTAGATAATAAGAAATTCCTCAGCCACTTTTGGAAAGTTGTGTGGGGAAAAGATGGTAAAATAAATGTTGGTGATGGGTCTCCAACCGCATCGCACAAAAATCCCTTAACTGCCCCATACCGATAGTCGTCTCTTACGTACACCCACCGGAAGAAATGGGGTAGAACTATTCTAAGCCGACACAGAACAGTTTATCGTGCATCATAGTAATAATTCTAAAAAGTAAACACACACCATAGAAAGCAAGCCATATTGCCACTTAGTACGGTTGTACTAATACATAGAACTCGTATAACAAATATTGAAACTAAACTAATATGTACTTATTAAAAAAACAATGACAATGAATTTTAATACTATCCCTACATAAAACAAATAATAATGATACGTTTAAATAGCAACTACTATCTTGGGTGATATAACTCTTATCATTTATATTTTTTTAAGATTGATCAAACATTACCTAATAGGCTGTTGCGAACATTAAAATGGTTTACGTTTATTTATATAAGTATTTTTAAAATTTCTCAAGCTCTGGCTACCTCTTCTAAGGATTTATAGCTGTGAGTATATTTAAGTATCTTACCTACATTACAGTTTTTCAAAGTTTATAATAAACCCGCCGAGGGGCTCAAACTTATAAATAAAAGATGAATAAAAGAAAGAAAATTTTTCACACCGACGGGATATTCATCTTTTATTTATTAGTAATAATCCCCACATGAGGTTTTCATGTAAAAAACATTCAAATTATGGGTTCAAGCTTACTTTAAATGGGGTGATTTGGCCAAGTCCCCACGCTCTGGCCTAGTGCAGGTCGATAGCTTATTTCTAGAGTAACTACCGTGGTAGTAGACGGAACCGACTACTTACCGCGCACTCCTAAGCACAAAATCATAGTTTTCTAAACAGGAGATTAAAGATTGGATTTCTTGCAAAACTGGGGTAATCCTCACAAATTTAACTTCATAGTTAACCACCCGAAATCGGACCTGAGACCCACGGATTGTAAACCGCTAGATCATGGAAGCAGAGACAAAGCACATGATGCCCAGTTTATTGTTTATGTTGATATCATACACTATCATTGATTAATTTCAACTTTAATAAGCGGAAATTATGGTAAAATAAATTATGGCTGGTAACTAATAACTTAAAAAACCCAAAAACACTAAATTACTTCTTAGGACACCAGCGCCAAGAAATGGTTTATTGAAAAGAAAATGAATTATGTGTTATAATGTTTATCATATAACATCTTTTAAATTTTCCTTCCCCTTGCTGAGTTGAAAGCAGTTTATTCACTATTCTCGGTTTACTCGGTCCCGTTCCAGGCACACATGCTGAGACGACAACCTTTTGGCAATGTTAATTAATGTTTTTCCTATATATTTTTTATCTCTGTGTTTTTAATGTGTTTTCTATTATGTGTCATTCTGTTTACGTTTGTGTGGGTGTGTTAATTTGCAGAATAAATGTCTTTTATTTATTATATTTTATTTTTATTTTATATCATAAATGCGTCCAACGTAGTCCTGTACCACAGGCATCTGCTGTTGCGCTTTGGAGGTCTCCAAAGCGTAGGCGGATAGCGAATTTCAATCGACATTTCGTTTTCTATCAGAATGATCGAGTTCCATACAGCAGAGTGAAAACAAAACATGTCTGTCTCTCTTTTACTCCTGATGCTAAGGATAGGATTACTTTACTACGGCGTAAAGAAAACTATTCGATAAAACTCGCAATCCGCCTACTGATTCTAGAACCGGAGTTCATAGGTTCGATCCCCGCAGGGAACAATTATTCTTGTGGTGGATATAGATAACTATTCTTTAGTGTTTGATGTCATTGCATGCGTATCTATATCATCAAAAATATGATTAAAAAGTTGACGTCAAACTTGCGAAGAACAACAGGACATTTTGTAAAAAGATAGATGGTATAATATAATACTACTTGTACTAATTGACCCGCGCTACTTCGTCTGCGTGACAATCGATCAAAAAGAAACAGCATTTTTATAATAATTCTTTGTTGTACATCCCAAAAAAACAACAATTACAAAAAAAATCGGTACAAAAGCCAAAGTACATACTGTATATACATACATACATACATTGAAATCCCAATTTTACCCTATTAGAGGATAGATTTGTGAAATTACTTATTAAATACTTATTTAAGGGAAAATTTTGTCTCTTTCCCCTGAACAAATTACTAAAAAGCATAATCGGAAAATCTAAGTATATACCAACTTACAAACTACAAAGGTTACAATTAAAAAGTTACTTCTAAACTTCACTCCCTTATTTCATCCCCTTAGGGTTGGAAGTTCTAAAATTCCCTTCTTACGTAATGAAACACATCCCTGGAGAAAATTTAAAGTTTCTGGGTATAAAAGTTACGGCTGTGCGTTGATTCTAAGTCAGTATCTCAGTTTTGCCTTTTATATATGTAGATAAGTACCTATAGTACATACAAACTCACGGCTATAAATTCCTAGTAGGGATAGCCAAAGCTAAAGAATTAGAAATTCCTCAGCCACTTTAAAAGTTAAGTGGAAAAAGATGGTAAAACCTAGGTTGTTGGTGATGGGTTTCCGACCGCATCGCCCAATAATGCATTAAAAGGCCCCTATGCCCTTAATCCTCTCTTACGTACACCCACGGGAAGAAACGTTGTAATGCTATTCTAAGTGGACACTATACAACAATCTATAGTATAGAGTATATTATAGACTAGCTCGGTAGATTTGCCAAGATAGTATAAAGTGCATACATTCTCTCTACCTACCCCATTAGGAACAAATTGAGTAAGTAAATATTTATATCTTAGAGTTACTTATACAATACATGCCACTATTATATTATACATATATACATACATATACTCACGGCTAAATTTCCCTAGAAGGGGTAACCAGAGCTAAGGAATTATAAATTCCTCAGCCACTTTTGGAAGTTGAGTGGGGAAAAGATGGTAAAAATAAAGGTTTTTGGTGATGGGTCTCCCACCGCATCGCCCAAAAATCCAATAAAAAGCCCCAATACCCTTAGTCGCCTTTTATGACACCCATGGGTAGAAAGGGGTAGCGACATTCTAAGCCGGTACTACACGGCTAATATTGTATTATATAATATTATATTATACTAATTCATTTTCCAATATTATACTAATCATGAGGCTAACTTGTTGTGTGAGTGCTATGGCTGTTTATATCAAATTGGTTTTATGTATGTAATTATCACCACCGCATCGATATCTCGAAACAAATTTATTTCTAACAATTCTTTTGTAATGATGATGAATAGTTGTTGATGACGTAGTACCAGTTATCTAATTGGTGAGGTCGTGAGTTCGGTAAGTACTTGTGCAGGACCATCTTTGTTTGTAATTAAAACTCTTTATTTTCGAAAGCCAATGCTAACAAGATTGTCTCTATCTTAATCCAGTCACAAGACGAAAACATGTGTATTGTAGAGACAACTTTGCAGACACAAAGACAGGCGGAGCACTGTAAATAATTACGGAATGTTAGTTTAAAAAGCATATAAGTCCGTTTGCATTTATCATATGACCTGAGATAACGAGTCTCACAATAGTGCGGATGCGAAATTTTATGTCTTATCATTCTATTTGCTGCTCCGGACTTGAAAGGTATTTTTTATTCTTCTTTACTAGTTTAAATGGAATTTCGTTCATTTAGCAAAACAGAATGCGTTTCTTAAATTAGCTATAGTTTTAAATTGCATACATCCTGAATTAAAACTGCCAGCACAAGAAGTTTTTTTTTTAATAAAGTTATTACTTACAATTTTTTGACAAAAAAAATGAAATCTTAATGTGTAACTTATCTTGATTTTACGGTAAGTTGCTTCGGAAGGTGTGGTGAAGGTGTAACGAAGCAAGAAGAGCTCCCCAAACTACCATCTTTTATATTTGCTTTTAGGTTTCAATTTTGATATTAATATTTTGGAAAATCTTTAAAATCAAGGAATAATTGGAATATGCATAATTAATATTGTTGTGATATCAAAAAACATGTTAATTATATTATTTAATCGACATACTCAATACTAATCAACTATGTTTTTACGTCAAAATTGTGGAATTTATCAGATATCATTTGCTGCTTGATCTTAATATTTAAGTAGTTTTTTTTTTTAAAGCCACTTCACGTGTTAATGAAAAAGCGTTTTTTTTTCTTACTTATTTTTATATCTGAGTCTTAAGTTTATATGAGTAATGAATTCGAATAATTTTAATTAAAAAAATAGCTTTGTAAGCATGAAAACTTCAATATAAATAAAAAGAAATTGCACCCGCACTCACATATTCAAGATATTCTGATATATTTACTAAGGCATTTATTAAAATGGAACCATACGTTAGAATCCTCCTTAATAAAACTAGCTGACTCGGATAACTTCGTTTTAAAAATAAAATATTTGAGGTGGACAACTATTAGAACTTAAGAGTTATAAATCTATTCTCAGACCTACCGAATGTACATACATACATATACTCACGGCTATAAATCCCAAGAAGGGGTAGCCAGAGCTAAGGAATCAAAAATTCCTCAGCCACTTTTGGAAAATTGTGTTGGGAAAAGATGTTGATACAAAGGTTGTTGGTGATGGGTCTCCAACCGCATCGCCCAAAAATCCCTTAAAACCCCCAATACCGTTAGTTGCCTCTTACGTAAATCCACCGGAAGAAATGGGGTAGTGCTATTCTAAGCCGACACTACACAGCACGAAATGTGTATGCAAAATTCATTCAAATCGGTTCAGCGGTTTCGGAAGAGTTTGTTGACAAACACTGTGACACGTGAATTGTATATATAAGATTAGAAGAAGATATTAGATTCCAAGTAATAGCGTTCGTGCGTGGTAATATGGGTCGCAAAAATCGTAGTTTTGGCTTAGAATAGCACCAACGTGTGTGTTGTGAGAGCCGATATGGGTGTTTTGGTATTAATAGTGATCTAATAAATAAAGGAAAGAAAAATTTCGACTCCAGCGAGGATCGAACCCACGACCTCCGGGTAATACGCCCCTTTATTTATTAGTAATAATCTCCACATGGGGTTTTCATGAGCAAAACATTCTAATGATTTATAGTGATCGTTAATCGATAAAGCTGGAGTCCTATCACAAACTATTATTCGTGATGGGTCGTGAAAGTGGGCATTTCTCGCTGAGCCGATAGCTACCCATAAGGGATGGGTACGTGTTTGAAGTAGTGGCAACCGGAAATACAAAAATAATCCTTCTTGGTTACGGGAGGCTAATATTTACTATCAGTATTACTCCTTAATTGTGACTTTTTATATACTCTGAAATAATAGTGTTGCTTCTTTGGAATTGCAAGTCATATCTTCAACATACAGTAATATTTGAAGCAATTGCAGATTTATGCCTAAAGCGAATATGAGGTCTATTATCTTTATTAGTGCTTGTTTCTTGCTTTGAACTAAATAGTTTACTCAGAATTTTACTTAATATTTCTTACAGACATCATGGGCGGTCTACTATCAAACCTGTGGTGGGGTGGTGACCCGGACCTAGCCGACCCCACCTCCGGACTCACCAAGCGGGACATCCACGCCGTCAGGAAATCTTGGGCGCCAGTTTACGAAAACCACGTCGCCACAGGCACTGAACTATTGAAAAGGTGGGTCTTAAAATAAGTTTTCAACACGCTTTCTTACGAAGTGACTTTATTGCACAAAATTTAGGTTATTACCCAACTTTCACATATCGTTAAATAACTTTTTCTAAATTCAACTTCTGTGCCTTCCTATAACAATATACTATTTTCTATGAAGCATTGTCTTCAATAAATTTTATCTGAATAAGCGATATAAATTCGTTAAAAAAAACCTGTTTTGTTTTCTATTATTTTGGCCATTTTCTTTCTTTATCGGCAGTAAATAAATTTCCCATTTTTTTTTTACTATTAAGTACTTAATTGTATTTACCAGTGTTTTAGATAAATTACATATGACACACTAGAGAAATTAGTCATAACATCGTTTGATTCGTCAGAATTCACCTCGGCTCTAATGCCTAACTTATATTGTATTCTCTACGACCTAACTTTGCTCTGCATTGTGTCAAAACTTACTCCTGGTTGCTTATATAATACGAAGCAAACAATCGTATTGTACTAGCCAATTAATGTTGTTTCACATGAAAATAACCTACTTTTCATGGTTCATCTACCTATTTTACCATCTTTTCCCCACTCAACTTTCCAAAAGTGGCTGAGGAATATCTAATTCCTTAGCTCTGGCTACCCCTTCTAGGGATTTATAGCCGTGAGTATATGTATGTATGTATCTACCTATTTATAGTCATAATAATCAAATTTCCTGTTTTATTACTAATACAGTTTTATCATAAATTCATTTCATTAAATAATACAGAACTCATAACTGATAATGCTAAAATATCGTAGGTAATTTTTTTATTGGTAACAACAACACGTTTTCGTTTTAAAAACACCTGTCACTTTTCACTGTAACAACACGTTTCAATATTTTTTTACCTCTAGATTTGAATATGTGTTTTTATAAATTGTTAATAATGTAAATTTGTAATAATAATGATTATGAAATAAATATGTTACCACACTATGCCACGAAACGGAGGACCGACGCTGTCCTGTTACAGGCCCTACGGGGCTTACTAGGATAGGTCGAAATGTATAATGTTTTTGTAATGATGAATGAAATAAATGTTTTTTTTTTTTTTTTATAGCTACAACCTTTTTTTAATGTGAGTAAATTTTCTTGGATTCCCCTGGGGGAGCGAATAGGATAGGATATCTCAGAGAAATTAATGCGGTAGTGCAATACTAAGTCGACGCTACACAGCAAAGATATAAATACGAAATAATCCAAAAATCGTTTCTTTCTAAATAAATACAATATTTATTGAGCCATGGCTTTGATAAAATTTACACATGAAATATATGCGACAAATTAAAATATTTATGGTTCACAGTTTACCACCAATTAATTTTCAAATAAGTACGTAATTTAGAATTTTTCGGAAAATATTGTTGTGACAGATAGGCAATCAGGAAGATACGTTAAGGGTTTACCTTTTTGCCATTCGGCTATGAAACCGAAATAGCTTTGGAAATAAATTGCTGTAACATACAGAAACAACAGATAGAAACTATAAAAGTAACTAAAAAACTCTATTATATTGAACCACTTTTGCCTTCATAATTTTGCATACTGCATGATAGTACGAGCGACGTTTTAACTAGGTATCGTGTTGGATAAAACAGCCATCTCTTTCGCACTTACTTAGTATCGTTAACTATCATCTCATTCTAACCGATATCGTTACGATAAAATAGCGCTCGTATTCATTTTATTTATTTCATTTATTTATTCATTAACAATATCATTGTATCTGAATGTCACTTAAATCTAAACAATAATAACTTAAATTACAAATTGTCAACAAAATTAGGCCTCACACTCAAATAAATAAAAAACAACTGAAAGTACGTCCCTCGGCTCTATACTACTATTACAGGTTATGCACAAATATCATATAATCAAATATTGCTGTGTAGTGTCGGCTTAGAATAACACTACCCCATTTCTTCCGGTGGGTGTACGTAAGAGGCGACTAACGGTATTGGGGCTTTTAAGGGATTTTTGGGCGATGTGGTTGGAGACCCATCACCAACAACCTTTATTTTACTATCTTTTCCCGACGCAACTTCCAAAAGTGGCTGAGGAACTTCAAGTTCCTTAGCTCTGGCTACCCCTTCTAGGGATTTATAGCCGTGAGTATATGTATGTATGTATCATATCAATCGGGTGTAAATCAAATTACATACTGTTAACTTAGTGCATTTGCTATTTATTAACACACACACGTGGAAAGAGTGCTAATTTACGATATTTAGCATAGAAGTAAGAAATCACAGGACAATGTCTAGTCATGTTTGTACAGTATTACTAGATAAAAAAAGACAGTAAATATAATCGAAGTTGGCACTGCTAGATAGATTTTCAAAACGTAATTTTGCTGGGACACAGCGAACATATAAGAACGCATATAAAACCAATTCGGTATGCAAAGTTTTACAAAAGTGGTGCTGATTACGAAACCATTTCGAGATATTATGTTTTTATAACATATTTTCTTGAAATTAAATCAAACAAAGCTAAGATGACCGTTATTTTAACAAAAATTGTAACAGTATTTGACCTTCAGCGTTATGTCAAAGACATTCGTTCTTGCAGTTTATTAATAAAATATCGAAAATCAAAGGTTTGTTTAGTATAATATCGCAATAATTTCATTTCGGATCACAAATTCGTGAAATATTTTGCAATTAGCAACATTTTTACTAAACATTTCGCTTTATTTGCATGTCACTACGTGATATTTTCAATCGATGACGTCATTAAGTACAAAAGTTGAACAATCTTTAAAAAATCATAACTTTGCAATTACTCATTTTAAATGAAAAATATTCAATTCAGTTTTTTATTTTCGTGTTTGCTATCGAATAAAAATATTTAATAAATACCAAAAAAAAACTTTGCATACCGAATTGGCCATTCACTGCATGTTTCAATCAATTTAAGTGGTAAGCCACGTATAAATTAACTTATTCGTAGGTGGTAAAACAAAAAGAAAATACATACATATACTCACGGCCATAAATCCCAAAAAGGGGTAACCAGAGCTTCACAGCTAGAAAATTCTCAGCCACATTTGGAAGTTGGTAGGGGACAAGATGGTAGACATAAAGTATCGTTGGTGATGGGTCTCCAACTGCATCGCCCAAAAACCCATTTAAAAAATCCCTATACCGTTAGTGGCCTTTTACGACACGCGTGGATAGAGAGGGTTAGTGACATTCTAAGCCGGCACTACAGACAAAAAAAAAGAAAATAATCCGTTCTGAAATCAAACCAAGTGGATTTAACGAATAGCAAGACGTTTCGTTATGACACCAATTGAAGATTATCCTATATATATTCTACAAAACATGTTAATTTTCGATATTATTGTTTTTAAATTTTACAATTACTTCCGTATCTTACCAATTGAAACATACTGCAGATTTGTATATACACTTTCCCCTGCTATTTTTAATCATACCTAAAGACTTTTTATTAGTGTTGCACCGAATGTGGGTTCTGCCGAATGTCGAATTTGGCCGAATGTTTGGTATGAATATATGCCGAAGCCGAATTTCGGCCGAACTCCGGCCGAAGTTCGGTTAAATTTCGCGCAACTTTGATCAATGAAGAATTATAAGTATTTGACAGTATGCTGTTGCTTTGTTACATAAATAAAGACTTAAAACAAGTCAGAACGAAATATAAGATAAGTCCACACAATACAAACATACATATACTCACGGCCATAAATCCCAAAAAGGAGTAGCCAGAACTTCAGAGCTACAAACTCTTCATTCACATTTAGAAGTACATAGGGGACAAGAAGGTAGAAATAAAGTATCCTTCGTTATGGGTCTCCAACCGCATCGCCCAAAATACACTTAAAAAAGCCCCACTCCCTTAGTCGCCTCTTACGACACCCGTGGGTAGAAAAGGGTAGTAACATTCTAAGCCGGCACTACACGGCAACGTATAAGATAAGTATTTGATTTAGAAAAGTATTTTTTTAAATATATCCTCACAGCCTATATATGTCCCCACCAAGGGGCTCGAGCCTACCCTATATAGGGCGATTTGGCCATAGTCCACCACGCTGGCCAATTGCGGGTTGGCAGACTAACGACTACTACCGTAATAGTAGCCGGGACCGACGGCTTAACGTGTTAACATATATTATATAACAACAATTAAGTTGTTTTATGTTTGAATATTCTATTAATGCGTAACACCAAAACTGAACTCGCACAGCTATTTATTTACTTTTCAGTATATTTTATTATGTATTTATTATCCACTGAATTTCGGCCGAACTTCTGTTAAATCTGCCAAATCTAACCGGAATTCGGCCGAATACGAACTTCGGTAAATCTGCCGAACTTCGGTATTACCGAATGTTTAACGAATTTCGGTGCATCTCTACTTTTTATCATGTTTAAGCAGACAGAAAGATAGTATGATATTCTAATGATGATCGGACAATAGTGGACAGTTCACATCCAATTAATTTGAATAAATATGTCAATATTGGCGGCGCGAAGTTGACCGCCATTAGAACACGCGCCTTTAGACTGTGGCTTTGGGAATTAAGCTGAGATTAGCGATGAGCGATCAAGCTAGCAGGCATTAAAATTAATTCATTTAATTTATGGCTGAAATAACAAGCGATTTCCAAGGATGATGCGTAAGATTCTCAATTCGAATATCAGCTGCTGAATGACTTCGCCCCACTCTTAACTCTACCCTATTACTCACTCTTCAGTGTAGTCTACAGCAAAAAATGCTAACCGTGATAACTACAATAACTATCAGGTATATAACACAAACCGAAAGAACAGTATTTTTTTTTTACGAAACGTTTGTGACCAATAGAGCACCTATAATTATGATGTTATGAAATCATCGTACATATAAAACAGTTTTTTTTATAGGGAGAGGTGGAGAATGACTACGTTCGTTTTCAGACTGTCCCAATCTTGTATAATAACTAAACTTCTCATGGTAGTGTAATGATAATGTGTGTATATAATAACCTATCTCTTCTTCTGTGGGTGCCATCTCCTATCGGAGGTCGGCTATCATTATGGCCATTTTGGCCCGTGATGTTGCGGCGCGGAACAATTCGATGGAACTGTAGTTGACCCATTCAGACAGATTTTGAAGCCAGTGGGTTTTCCTACGGCCCGGTCTTCTGCGACCTTGTATTTTTCCCTGCAGGATTAATTGGAGGAGGTCATATTTTCTTTTACGCATTATGTGGCCCATGTATTGTAGCTTGCGAATCTTTATAAATTTCAGCAACTCCAAATCTTTGTGCATTCTCTGTAGAACCGTTTCGTTTCTTACTCTATCCGTCCAGGATATTTACAACCGCTTACACAAGGTCTGCGTTAGTGTCCATTATGACACCATCATAGAAAACACACAAATTTTTTTTTTAAAGATGAAACCACAGAAAGACAGAGAGAAATATAAAATACACCAATACGAGAAATAATAAATAAGCACATTTTTTTCAAAACTACACGGAACGATAGAGAAAGTCAAAAATGGACTATGTACGGTTTCAGCTTGGTTTTAGGGTTAGTGAAAAATTTAATATCTGAATTTTTCACCCTTTTTTAAGTAAATGATACTTCGAAGATATACTATATAATACCTTATAACCTATGACGCTTTCCCCACTATGCGAGAGCACAGCCTAATGCCAATTACTTGTATTGACCAGCCGATCTAACCCGGCCAGTCGCGACATCGAATCAATCGTAATTGAATGGGCGATCTCATTTCACTGCGCTTAATATCTTCATATCCGTACTGTTGGATGGCTGGAAAATATCTATGAGCTTAGAGTAAATAAGGTGCTGTGTAGCGTTGGCTTTCAATAGCTGGAATGGTACCCATGCCTTACCGCGGGTGTTGTAAGTGGTGACTTACGATTTTGTGGTGAAAGAAACTTTTATTAAATACATACATATACTCACGGCCGTAAATCCCAAAGAGGGGTAGCCAGAGCTTTGGAGCTAGAAACTCCTCAGCCGCATTTGGAAGTTCATAGGGGAGAAGATGGAAAAAATAAAGTATCGTTGGTGATGGGTCTCCAACCGCATCGCCCAAAAACCACTTAAAAAGCCCCATCTTTTATTAAATTAAAAGACTTTGTTAATAAACACGATCGTCATGGGTCTCCAGTCTAGCCACATCGTCTAATCATCACTTAAAAAGCCCCAATACCCTAAAGTTGCCTTTAAGTCACTCTTAAAAAGAAATGCAATTTTAAGCTACTACACATCATAAATATAACACTTCTAAATATAACAATTTTATTCTCTTTCCAGACTCTTCAAAGCCTATCCAGAAACGAAAAACTACTTCAAAATGCTAAAGAATGTCTCCGACCAAGACTTCCCGTCGAATATTCAATTCAAGGCTCACGTCATCAGTCTGATGACGTCATTGAACATGGCCATCACCAATTTACACCACCCTGAAGTGGTGGCCGTCGTTATGAACAAGCTTGGAGAGTCTCACGGCAAGAGGAAGATTAAACAGCAGGACTTTCATGTAAGTTATAATTTGGCAGAGGTTTCTATTGTTTTAGGTAGATGAGAGAGGTTGGTTAGGTTTAAAAATATTTTTTAACAAAAGAAAACCGACTTTATAGTTGCAAAAACAACCGAAAATAAAACAATCAAGTACTAAAGTGTAAGAAATAAGTTTTTTTAGTAGATGTCAATACTGTGATTAATACCTTAGGAATTTCTCTATTCCGCACGCATCAGTTCAACCTACCTAAATCTTTAAATTCTCTAAAACTAAATTAATTTGTGAGTCGGTGCCAGCCTGCGTGATAATAGGCTATTTGACAAAGTTTTGAAAACTATCTTACGGTATTTATTTGTTTATAAGGAACCCTAAAAAATAATTTTCTGTCTTTGCTTTAGCTATTTGATGAAATAAAAGAAATGTATATTTTTATTACAGTCAAATACCCTATCTATACTTATAATAAATCTGTAGAGAGGTCAATTCTGTACATGAAATATATTTTCAAAATAACTATCAGGGGGTGATTAGGGATCGATACTGATGCCAAAAATGCATTCAATAAAATTTTTGTCTGTCTGTCGGTTTGTATGTTCCTTATGGAAACAAAAACTACGCGACGGATTTTTACGAAACTTTGCACAATTATTCTTCATACTCCTGGGCAGGTTATAGTGTACTTTTCAGCAGAGTAGTGAAGGGGAATTTTGGGAAAACGGGAGAAGTTACTCCATTTTTTAAGCTTCCGTCACGTGTACAGCCTTAATGGTTAAACTTACATAGAAATCATGTATGACGGAAATATTTTTCATAAAATTGTCTAAAAAAATTCCCGTAACAGTATATGTCTATCTTTTATGGTTGACTCACAATAACACATGTAACTCCTGATAGCTTAGCAGCTCAGAGCATTCTGATTATATTTGTATACTCTTACGTTTATAATACTCTCATTCATCCCTAATTTAAAAAAGGTAACAGTATTACCTATTCAATAAAAAAATAATCATAGAAATCGGTAGACAAACATTGAAATTATACATAAAATAAGCCATCGCGCCCGTGACCAAAACCAAATCGTTACTAATTTCCATATTAGATACTAGATGGCGCCAGTAATTGCATCCTACATCACGTAATGGTTTCTTTTTTGGGTTGTTATAAATACTTCATAGCGTTTTATTCAAAAATTTGCTAATAAACGAAAATACTGAACCGTTCATAAAAGCGCATTCAAAATCACCAAACTACACTGTTCAGGGAGTGCTATAAATTTAATAAATTGAAAACTTTGCGCTAATTTTCACAATGCTTGAGCAGTGACTGAAGAAAGAAACCTAAGATATTTAAAAAACAACGCTACCCGCGCGAAGCTGGGCCGATCCACTAGTTGATAATAAGTGTGTATTTCGCACTTCGTGTACATGTACAATGTAGGATACCTACATGGTAGGGTGAATTGATTTTTGTATGTATTAACATTTAAAACGTTAGGCGATAGATATATATTGTTTAGATTGTAATAATCAGAGATAGATAGTAGGGTGAATTTAGTTTTGTTTGACTGGCGCCGACTCAAAAATTAATTTAAGCGAATTTCAAGATTTAGGTAGCTTGAGCTGACACGTGCGGAATAGAGAAATTCCTAAGGTATTAATAACAGTATTCACATTTAATTAAAAAACTTATTTCTTACTTTTTAGTAATTGATTGTTTATTTTCGGTTGTTTTACCAACTACGAAGTCGGTTTTCTTTTTGTTAAAAAATATTTTATTTTATGAGTTTTAGAGATGGGCGGACTTGGCAAAGATGCCTCTCAGATGAGGAAGCGACGACGGTTACTGTATTATTATATTGTACGAATTGAAGACTTTGGCATATAGCACAGTATTAAATAGGCTCAACCATATGTAACTTTACATTGTTCTTGAAATCCGTCGGAGGCGATGGTCTATAATTCTACATCTTGACTAAAAAAGGACTCAAACGTTCACGCCGAATATCCCCGAAGGGGTTAGCAGAGATACTATTACTTGTTGTTGTTGTTCAGAGTACCCACGAATTGCTTGCACAGTGTTCTCACGTGATACAGGGCAGGCCTATCGGCGTTTTGAACAAATACACCGTCACATGATCGTGAGTTTCAACAGTCCCCTCGATTTCCTGGGATGCCATCATAAGATCCTGGTCTCATAGTACTTTCTCGGTAACATTAACATATCAAAAGAAATGTTTAGTGAACCTGTACTTCTCTTCATAAAAGCTACGAAGAGGAGTATAAATCTGTATAGAATGTTGAAAGAACTATTTCCTAACTCCTAGTATTTGATGACCTACGCCTTTCATCATCAGCTCAGCAGCATAATATTATGATTTCCAGAAGCAAATGCCAATATTACTTCAGAAAATATGTAAAACGCGGTACATGTGCCTATAAAATTTGAGGGTTCTCCTCGATTTCTCCAGGATCCCATCAGTAGACCCTAATATCCTCACTATGGTAAGATTTTGGAGTATCTTCTTTCTATTAAAAAAATAATAATTAAAATCGGTTCATAAATGGCAAAGTAATCGGCGAACAAACATAAAAAAAACGGTCGAATTGAGAACACTCCTTTTTTTGAAGTCGGTTAAAAAATCGGAATATTTAATAGTGTTGACTCTTGGTAGAGGTTTCATTTGTTTTATAGAGGGGGCGGTTGGAAAGATGAATATATTTTTACCATACAATAATTTTATCAGTATAGAAATACATCCTCCAGCAATTTGTTTAAAAGCAAAGTGTGGCTAATTTATCTAGTCTGGTAATAATGAGGAAAATCTCAAGACTCCGTATATAAAAGTATTACATTTCGACTAATAAATGTATATTTATTCATTTAAGTCAAAGGATAAACTCTTATAATTCAACTATCTTAAAATATATAGATATATAGATTCATATAAATAAATACATAGAACATAACATAGCAAAATTACAAATATGTAACTCAAAAGCCTCTTAGAGCAACACTTATGAATATTTATTATGGTTTCTTAGTCTTGGATGTTATTTATAACATACATACATACATATACTCACGCCATTAGTTCCCATTGGGGTAGGCAGAGACTATTGTTCGCCACTTCGTACGATCCTGACAAAGCTCTCTAGCTTCGTTTACATCCATCAATCTTTTCATACATGCTCTTTTATTCTTCATACTTCGGACGCCAGCCTTTTTGAGCATACTCTCAATTTGGTCCAAGTGTGTTCTCCGTGGTCGTCCTCTACTAACATTACCATCCACACTAGCTCTATAGATCCCTTTTACCAATTTTCTATCATCCATCCTCTCTATGTGCCCAAACAATCTCAACATTATATGATGATGTTATAAGTATTGCATTAAAATTTTGATCATAATACATCGAAATTGAAATGTCTAAATAGTACTTACTTTAGGACTAACTTGATCTGTAAAATACGTTTTTATGTATTACTAACTTATACCCACGTCCGTCATTCTTCTCATTTAAATATGCTTTTTTATTCTTTTCACTACCGACGCTCGCCTTCGTAAGAACGAAACAAAAACGAAACCATTTTTAACCGACTTCAAAAAAAGGAGTGTTCTCAATTCAACCGGTATTTTTTTTTTATACATGAATTTATTTGTTTTCAGGACTTGAAAAATGTGATAGTCAACATGTTCATTGAGGTGCTGAATTTGGATGACAAGACCCTCGGAAGTTGGGGCAAAACGGTGGACTTCTTCTACCACCACATCTTCGAAACTTTGGACTCCAGCGAACAACGGTAACAAAGCCGGTAGACTCCAACCCGCCATGATGAACTAGACTTCATTATAAAACTGTACAAAATCGTTTTAGGTATCTTTATAAAAAAAAAAAACTTTGACGAAATTGGACATAGGATTAGCATCAGTCATAATTATAAGGACTCTAAGTGTAAAATGTTTTACACTGACGTTACAATATGTACTCATCCCAATAATATTTTAAAGGGATCGCTTCTTGGAGTATATTATAATATAATGCAGACTAATAAATAATGGCTTAGTCTTTAAACATTTATAATACATTGTATTTTTTTTACTTCGTGCCAATTCCAAAAAAAAAGTAAAACCTTTAACAAGCTATTATCATAGCTTTGGATATCGGTTCCAGTCTATATCTCGAAATTGACAACCATATATCTGAAAATGACGACATAGCATTTTCTCAGTTTAAAGCAAGTATAAAAATAAAAGATAGAATTCGTTGGAAATGAATACCTTACTGAAATGAGCCGGTCGGTACGTTAATAAAATTGTAATCCAAGCCACGGAATACATTTGCAGAGCGCAAAATGGGTCATTTCTGTAATAAATTAGGCAATTTATTTAATGAAAATTCGACGGCGAACGTAAACACCGCACGAGGTTCAGTGACGTCCAATTAATTATCTGCTTTTAATCATTAAGAATACTGCGCTTGGTTGCCATTGGACCTGTTTAACTCGAGTCATTATTTACTGATTAACTCATTAATAAACTTATTTTTTACCACTAATACGTTAGCTTATAAATTGTGTTTTATGTTTTTACTTCTGTTGAATAATTTTATTTGTTATTATTACTATTGGATATGTATTACTATTTTGTGAATAAAGAAAAATTAATGTATCAATTTTTATAAATATAATAATCGAATTACATGCATTTTAATTGTGAATAAATACATTAGGTGTATCAACATGAATAATTCAATGATTAATCAAACATATTTATATTTTAGTGCAATATGACGTTAATTGATGTAAATAAACTTTTTAATGTTAGTAAATATGTGTTTCATTTCTAAATAAGTTACACACATACCTTATCACTCCGACTTCTCTTTCGATCAATATGTTCATACATTGCTGTGTAGTGTCGGCTTTGAATAACACTACCCCTGAGTTGAAAATTCAAATATTAGAATACTCTCAGACAGCAAAGCAGTGTTATACACTCTGAAAGGCAACGAAACCAACAACGGAATTATACTACAATGTCACGAGTCACTTGAATGTATATCCAAGAAAAACAACATCACACTGCAGTGGATAAAAGGACACAGCAATTCGCTTGGAAATGATGCGGCCGATGAACTAGCCCGCAGAGGATCCAGCAATATAATAGAAGGACCAGAACCAATTATACCAATCCCATACAATCAATATCGCACTTGGCTAAGGGAACGAACCCAAGAACAACACAAGGCGATATGGCACGCCCTGTCAGAATGTCGACAATCCAAAGAAGCAATGCCGAACCTGGATCCACATCTCACTAAAAGACTCTTGAACCTAGACAGGAGGAAACTACGAATGGTTACAGGTATCATAACAGGACACTGCTCACTGAACAAACACTACTTTACACTAGGAATTACAGACAGCCCACTATGCAGAGCCTGCATGGAGACAGAAGAGACGGTAAACCACGTAATGTTCGAGTGCAACACCTTGAACAACCAACGCCACACCAACTTGGAAAAGACAGGTAGTATGACAAATCACTTAAAACATTTGACACAACTTGTTGACTTCTGGGTAGAGCTCGGGTGGATAGAATGACGGCCGTGGCCCACGTGAAATGGCCCTACAGTGACCAATTGCGGAAACCATTTTTCTAATCTATCTATCTATCTAACACTACCCCTGTCCTTCACATGAGTGATCGTAAGAGGTGACTGAGGGCTTTTTAAGTGATGCTGTTGGAAAACCATCACCAAAAACATTTATTTTACAGTATCCCCACTTATCTTACTAAAATGGCTGAAGAACTTTCTGTTTCTAAAGCTCTGGCTAGCTTTTAGGGATTTATAGCCGTGAAAGCCGTGAGTGAATTTATAGTATGTATGTATGCTTTTCATACATGACCTGTTATCTTCTCACTCCGGACGTCTGGCTTTTTGATAACATTATCTATTTCATCTAAATATGAACTGGGTGGTCTTCCTCTACTGACATTACCATCCACGTTGTCTCAATAAATCTCTTTCAACAATTTACAGTCATCTAATTGTGTCCTTCGTGGATCGTGGTCGTCCTCTACTGACATTACTAATTTTCCATCCACATTGGCTGAAATTGGCTCTATAAATCCGTTATAACAATTTCCTATCATCCATCCTCTCTATGTGCCCAATCCATCTTAACATTCCTTTTTCTATCTTTTTTACAATATCATTTTTCACACCGCACCTTTCACGAATATCACAAATTCTATATATACCACTTAAAAACCCACACCACTCCAAACCCCAAGTGGCCTCTGACGATACTCGCGGGAAAAAATGGGTCGGTGATATTGTTAGCCGAGACTGCACCGCTATATACTGCTTTATATTAAATAACTTACTAGGTAAGACGAATATTATGTATTTTTGAAAACTGAATATTTTTTTATTTTGTTTGTTTTTTTTTATTTGTTTTATATTGCATGACATAAAGTATTAGTATAAAATAATTAGAAATTATATTCTAAGTCGACACTACAGAGCTTCCAGAAAACTAGTTTTCCGGAAAATCATTAATTTTCTTAATAGTGTGTCTTTTCCCATAAATCCTTCAAAATTGCTTACCCGACTGCGTCAGAAAGAGGGTTATGTTTAGTTTGAGTGTATGTAAGTGTATATTGCTTCGTGGATAAAAGGACCGCCCGCCGCGGTTCTGCAAAGCGCTTTTCGAGCCCTGCAGGTTTTTATCATAATATGATGGAGGAATGCCTTACAGCGCGACTCTGTGCTACCCTTTTTGTAAATGAATCCATGAACGTCAAGTACTTGCATAATAAGATTTTCCTTCATTATTCGAGAGTCCGGAGTATGAATTAGTTAGATAAGAGCATGCATGAAAAGAATGATGTGTGAGGTGAGCAAGAGAGGTTTGTCAGGTTCGTACAAAGTAGCCGACGTTAGCCTACCCCAATGGAATCAATGGCGTGAATATAAGGTAGTAAGTAAAATCATCCGTTTTATCCAGATAATTATATAAGAGTTTTTTTTATATTTTATATCGTTGACTAGAAAAGGCATATATTTCACTAGTTCATCAGAACATACAGAGCCTTTCCTGCAAATTATTAGAATTAGAGTTATTCGTTAATAAGTACAATGTTAAAATACTTTGTTTGACAGAACACTGGTTAAAAACAGAACAAATGAACTTTAGTTTAAAGAATTACACGGTGGGCAGTTGTTTTAACAGAGAGTCCATAAAGTGTGGGGGTAGTATGATACTATTATATGTAGACATTAAATTTAAAGAAAGAAAAGACATCTGTAGACTCTCTGTTGAACAACATGTAGAAATATCATGCATTGAATTAAGCAAGTATATAATTTTGTGTGTATATCGCCCACCCAAAGGTAACTATGACATCTTTGAAGCAGCAATGGAGGATGCTTTGGGGATGGCATCCCGCAGCTCCAGAGAGGTTGTAGTTTGTGGGGATTTCAATGTTGACTTATTAGGTGAGGGTCTAGTAAAGGAGAGAATCTTAACATTTTTTCAATCATTTAATCTTCTAAATGTATTTAATGAGCCAACCCGAATTACCTCGACCTCTGCAACATGTTTAGATAATATTTATTGCAATTGTGACTACTCTGGTCACTTCCTTTTTGATAGCATTACCTCAGACCACAAGGGACAATTCATAAATTTTTAGACAGATAACTGAAAAAAAACTTAGCTTATTTGAAAATAATATTAGGTCTAGCATCAGCCCCCCAATGAGAAGCAGTGAAACATTAGAGAATTGTCTTTCTTTTATCAATGAGCTAAAAACAGAATTTAACAAAATCTTTAAAACTAAGGTAATACTATGTAATACAAAATGCTCTTTTGCTGAATGGGCCACCGCTGGAATTAGAATAAGTAGAGATTACCTGTATAACATTTATAGAGAAAAATCCTATAACTTCAACCAAGATTTTATTATTTAGTATGTCAGAAATTATTCAAAAATTTTCAAAAAAGTTTGTGGTGAAGCTAAATTTAGATGCATAAAACATAAAATTAAGAATTCTTCTAACAAAAGTAAGACTGTCTGGAAAATAATTAACAGTGAAACTGGAAAACTAAAGTCCCCGCATGATCTCAATTTATTATTAGATAATGAACTGATACAGTCAAGATCACAAATTGCTGACATTTTTGAAAATCATTTTATAAATACCCCCACTCAGACAACATTGAAATTAAATTCATGTCCCCAAAAAGCTCTTGAGTTGTTGGAACAAAATGTTACCAAAACAACAGCACAGTTTTCTTTCAAGTATGTTGACAGTAATGATATAATTAAAAATTTTAAAACGATTAATCTTAAAAAAACCGAAGACATAACAGGAATGTCAGTTTTCGTCATAAACAGAATAATAAATATAATCGCTCCCCATTTAACGATACTTTTTAATAAATGTATAGATATAGGAGAATTTCCAGACTGTATGAAGTTAAGTAGGCTCATCCCACTACATAAATCAGGAGATAGTCAGGACTTTACCAACTATAGGCCTATTTCTATTTTACCAGTTCTCAGTAAGGTTTTCGAGAAAATCATGTCCAACCAAATGCTTTCATATTTCAATAGAAATAATATATTCCATGACGAGCAATATGGTTTTTCTAAAGGTAGGTCTACTGTAGATGCAGGAGTGTCACTAATGAAACATATATTTAATTCATGGGAAAACTCCCGGGATGCGTTAGGTATATTTTGTGACCTCACAAAAGCTTTTGATTGTGTAAAAAAGGAAATAGCGTTGACTAAACTTAAATATTACGGTTTTGACGAGCAAGCACTGAAATTAATGGCATCATATCTTGATAAAAGAACTTTAAAGGTAGATATTAATGGAACCACGTCGAAAGGATCGGAAATAGAGATGGGCGTTCCTCAAGGTTCTATACTTGGCCCATTACTGTTTCTGATTTATATTAATGATTTACCATTTATGGTACAAAAGTATTCTGAGATAGTTATGTTTGCAGATGACACATCTTTAATATTTAATGTAGCGAGATCCTCTACATCTCTTGACGACGTAAATAAAGCTATCTCACTGGTATTGCATTGGTTTACTGTAAATAACCTGGTTCTGAATGCCAAAAAAACTAAATGTATTAAATTTACTTTACCGAATGTTAGGCAAGTTGACGCCAATATTGTTATTGACAGTGAAAAAGTAGGATTAGTGAAAGAGACAAAATTCCTAGGGATAATAATCGATTCTAAGTTGCAATGGGGACCCCATATACTAACACTTTCTAAAAGGCTGAGCTCAGCAGCGTATGCCGTGCGTAAGATTAGAGAAATAGCAGACATAGAAACAGCTCGCATTGTTTATTTCAGTTATTTTCATAGTATTATGTCGTACGGTATTTTATTATGGGGTAAAGCGGCTGATGTTCATAAAGTTTTTGTCTTACAAAAGCGAGCTATCCGATCTATTTACATGTTAAGGTCGAGGTATTCGTTGCGCGAAAAATTTAAAGATATTGGCATTTTAACTGTCCCTTGCCAATACATATTTGAGAATTTAATGTATGCCAAAAAGAATATAGGCCAATTTAGTAAAGTTAGTGATAGGCATACTGTTAACACTCGGAATAAGGAGAAACTTAACGTACCGAAGTGGAGACTTAATAAAGTAAGTAACTCCTTTATGGGACTATCCCTGAAAATGTTCAATAAACTCCCTTTTGAAATATTGGAATTGCCTGTGGCATCTTTTAAAAAGGCAATTAAAGCCATGCTTTTAAAGAAATCTTACTACAGTGTTCAAGATTTTTTAAACGACAAGGACCCAACGCGCACCTGACCATGTCCGTAAAGCTATAAATCTTCCCTCGTTATTCCTAGGAATAATTGTCTGGTGAGGATTTTTCTTCTCACGTTATGTGATTGGTTTTTGTGATGGACAATTTATTTTAATTATGTCAAACTAGCGTTTGGTTTGGTCGCATAGAAAATCTTTTGTAAAGTAAAAACATGTTTATAAATTGAAATTGTACAAACCATATTTTGAAAAAATGAAAAAATGTGAATGTAAAGAGCTTCTTTGTTGCTTCTTCTCTTTACGAACACCTTCCGAAGCAACGGATTAACGATTAATTTAAAACTTTGACGTTCAAAAAATGTTAGTATTTTAAAAAAAAAAAAAAAGAACAATTTTTTTAAATGGCTAACTATTTTCGCTTTTTTTATTACTACGGAACTCGTCTCTTTTTCACTACATAAATTATCTATTCTATATTTTATAAGATAATAACTGAACACAGTGCTTTTTAATGTATCAAAAACCATATATCATTCAACACTTAAACCGACTTTCTTAAAAAAAAAGACATAAATAAGTAATTTCTAATGCTTATCGCATATATACATATACTCACGGGTATATATCCCTATAAGGGCAGCCAGAGCTTTAGAATAAGATGTTCCTCGTCCACTTTTGTTAGTTGAGTAAGGAAAGGATTGTAAAATTAAGCTTGTTGGTGATGGGTCTCAACTGCATCGCTCAGAATCACTTCAAAAAACACAAATACCTTTAGTCGCCTCCTACATACACCCACGGGTAGAAATGGGATAGTGCTATACTAAGCGCTTAAATTCTACTCATTTTAGTATTGAGATAATTTTATGATACCTCAAACTTGATATTCCTTCAAGCCGTTGAGGAAGTAGCAGGGAATATGATAATCTAAAGACCGCGTCTGCCCGTCCATGTCTGCGGCTCGATCTTTTTGCCCTTCGTGTGCGTTTGTAGTATAGGATTCACAGTATAGTATTATATTATCTGTCCCGCCCCCGTTTTCTGCAAAAGCCCCAGTTTAGCAGATGATTTCGAGAATGGCCTGAGCGATGAACTAATGCAACTCGCTGGATTGCTCAGTTAATATGGCCTGTAGTATTCGTAACAGGATTCACCAGAATTTCGAACTGCAGATGTATTGATTTCTATATGTTGATATTGTCTTACGCATCTATTAGTCACTCATGATCACCAACTGCAATCTTTCCTATGTTAGCGTGTTGTGTGTTGTGTCTTATAAATCGAAGGTACTTACTACTCGTACAATTTGTAAAATTTACATGTCATGAAATTTTTAGCAACTGACATCCTAATTAAGACATAATTCCAGTGTTAGTGTGTATAGCATAACAGGTGTAGTATTACGTCTGTACTCATGTCACACATTGGTGGTTTGCAAAGGGAAACATGGCAAACAATTTAATACCACCACTGGCGATGTAAAAAATAAAAAATCATACTCTCGAATACTTTTTACAGAAATTAGTACTTCTGCCTAAAATTTAATTGGTTCCTTAACTAATGAGATAAATAAAAACAACACTGAAATTTTATAGTTTTTATTTTACAATTAATCAGATATTATATATAACATACATATCAAACCAGCCGAAGTATGGCTAAACCCATTTATTACCTAAACTTACCAACGATACAAGAAATTGATACATCTCAAAATTCACCTTACGTTAAAATATATAAGATATATTATTAAATATGCATTCAATCTACATATTAACTACAACCTACTTAATCATAATCTACGTTTTGCATAAATTCAAAGTAAATATGCCCAAAAGAAAATATTGTTGAACTATGAATATATAACTTTTTGGCAATTAATTGAGTATCATTTCTGTGCATAGCAAAATTAATTTTCTTTAACATGTAACTTAGATCTTATTCATAAAGAGGCCACAATTATAACATGCGTTTCTGTCTTCAGTTCGATTACATAGGGACTTTTGTTTTAACGTTATTATTGCCTATACTAAACATTAATCTTATGAAATGTAAGAAAAATATCATTACGCATTAATAACTGAATTAGTCTAATAGTGCTGTGCAGTGACGAACGAGTAGTCGACACGGTGAGAGCGGCGCGACGGTCGGTCGGACGGTCGGGCGGTCGGACGGACGGTCGGACGGACCGACGCCGGCCGGGCGCGTCGCGGCGCCCTCTTGTGCGTACACATTGCGCTAATGATACACTACGATACAATACAACACTTCACATAATGATCAAAACGACTATTTTACCTACATAAAATTTGATCCAAATGTTTATATTAAAATATGTCTACTTATTGTAACCTCTATTTAGTTACAGCCAACTTTACAAATAATTGATACATTAGACTCTCAAATAGATCTCTACTACCTATTTATTAATGGTAATAAAAATAAAGAATAAAATACTTCTAAACATTGCATTTCAATCACATAAGGTTTTAGTTTAATTATACAATAATAACATCTTTTAAAACCCGAACATAAGTATTACGAGAACTTTGATATCGTTGAGTTCTGGAATGGAAAATAGCACACTTAAATTCACTAACTGTTACACTTACATATAATTATTGTTCTCCTGCTTTAACTTTAAAATACTTACATTGCTTTTAGGTAGCTTCAGAAAAATAACAGTAAAATATACCCACTATTTAATACGCTCATAAAATTCATGATAAACACGTTAAAAAAACTTAAAGCAAGGTAAATAGTGTACCAAATAACAGTGCAGCGCTGTCGATAAGTACGGGCGGTGAATAATAAATAGTATACGAAACGAGTGACACTAGAAATAGTATAGTAATAGTAATGATTATCATAGAGACATTTGTGTGAGGTTACGAGTGAGGTAATGTTCGCGCGAGGCTCTACGCTATTATTTGGTACCGGGAGGAGCGGCGGCGAGCAGCCCGGCCCCTCTAAGGCAATCAACTCTCAGCTAGCTGAACTCACATCGCTCAAACAAGTTAAAACTATTAAGGCAGCCGATCCTACGTTCACATACTCTATACACCCATATATTTTTCTAAGTGTGCCCCCATACAGTCGTAACGAGATGCATATTCGAATTAAAATAAAACAACAAGACAATTGAACAAGAAAATCAAGGAACACTAAGCAGCAATCAAATTGCGAACACATTTTGTACTACATAAAAAATAATACACAACCATTGCGCGAAAACATCGATATTTTAAACTTTTTAAGTTACAATGAACCTGTTACATTTTCATTTAATACTATTAGAATTTTAGAATATTTTTTCCATCACAGTGAATTTGCACAGAAAAATCTATTGTTACATGTTTCTAATCCTATTGATATACATTAAGATTTCCATTAAGATAATGTTTGCACAATTCGAGTTTCCAATCGCTCTATTGGGTGTGCGAGACGAGACTGAGCTTACTCTAACACGTGTGAGACAAACATTATTGTACTTAACATCTGATCGACGGGAGCCCGGTCGGAAGCCCGGTCGGGCGCAACGTCCGCGGAACGTTCATACAACTAAACCGATAACTAGATATGACAAATCAGGATATTATTATTGCTTTCACATATTTGGTTTGGAACCACATTAAAATATTTTTGGATATTAAAATTAACTCGGCTATTAGGCTATTAGATATGGATAACAAAATATTGTTGATATGCAACGTTCGAGGATACATCAGATGACATCGGTGGTATGGTAGAGGTCAGTCTCGGTGCGGTGCGACCACGTGATGTCACTTATTACTTAGTTACTAACATTATTATTTGTTGAGTTGGTGGGTTCCGATCACTGCTCGCGTTCGTTTTGGCAAACTTAATTTATAGTGAAATACTAAAGAAATGCAACGCACTTGACTCGTTAAGCATCATCAAAATACGGTTCTCGCTACGGCAGCGGCATCCAATAAATAATGTGACACGGATCACTCGCCACTGTCCACAATAACGATGGCAGTAGGAAACATCTAATTTAAATAAATATTTTTCATCCGACTCACTGGATAATATTAAAAATATTTTCTTAATCACAGCTATCAGTCTGTCAAAATTTAAATTAAGTATATTATCAGAATTGGATTATTACTTCCTCACTATGTCATTTATTCAAGTACAAGAGTACATTCAAGGTACAAAAGTGACTAATTTAAGACCCAAGAGTATTTTTGTTTACACCAAATATCGATCAATTGAAAGGGGGATGTAATGTTTTTTTTTTTGTTTGTTTATATGGAATCTATTCGGTAATCATTTAGTTCGCACTAATGTTACGTATTTGTGAGCGCAGTGAGGACTATGGCATTACATCAACACTGTATAATTAACGATTTGATACAGGTACAAGAGAGATCTAATGAAAGAATAATACAAATACAACTAGACATATTAGGATGCTATTATGCTCGATATATTTTATTTATTTAAAGCGATGTTCGAATGCGAGATAGACTAGAGAAGCGTGTGCTGTGGACAGCCGGACAACCGGACAGCCGGGTAACCGGGTACCCGGACAGCCGGGAAAGGCGGAGTCTATTGCATCAAGAGCCGGAGTTACCGGCTGATGCACTCCGCTGGCAACAATTGGCAAAGTTGCCGACAATCTACGATTTGCAATTCGCTTCATGGTTGGTGGACGTTATCATCGTCCACCACAACATTGGCGACTTAATCATATAACACTACACATATATAGCGGGTAAGAATATTTAGCAATCACATTCAGTTATATTTACCACATAGAGACAAATTTAAGATAAGTTCAACTTTTTATCAATGGCCCTCGGTTTACACGTAAAGTCACTCAGTACATTTTTTTTGTTTTTTTTTTATATTTTATGTTTAAATTAAACGTGTCTTGGAGAACACTCTTTGTCTTACAACTATATACCGATAAAATACAAAAATCCATTACTAATTAAGGTTTTTAGACGATTAACACTAAATGTAAAATATGAAACATCCTAAATAAACTCTTGATATTCCAATTTTAGGCATTAGCTCGATTATTAACAAAAGGTATGATCGAGTGACTATAAGGAAAGTTATAAATGCATTATAATAATACTACTCAACCGTGGTTCCCTTGCAGAGGGAAGGCGATCGAATCCAAGCTGCTCGGGACGACTTACCTATCTTCGTAATTATTACTTGTATATTTGGTATTATCTAACGCACCACCAATCATCGACTAGAGGAATGATTGCCTCTTGTGCTGCCTCCCTGTCCCCGCGACCCTACCCCACTTCCAAGGAAGACTAGTATTTCAAACTATCACCAAAGTGTCTTTATTCAGTCACTTCAACGACAACGTACAAAAATATATATAAATAAATACAACAAGCAAAAACGTTATCTTAATAAAATTAATTAAAAGGCCGTCCAGAATATGGTATCACTAATTCATTGAACAAGGGGCACGAAGTCGAGGACCGCATCCGTTTGGTCCCTATGTAAGTGTAACAAGTAATTGTGTAAAGCAACTCGAAGCATCACATGCTGACCAGTGCAGTGCCACTGCCTACACTCGACACGCATATACATATCCTAACATAAACGACAATACTAAAAGCTATATTAAAAATAAGTCAAAATAAAAGTAACTTTAAAATTTTACTCCACACTAAGGGAATTCGAATAAAAATAATTAAAATAACAACAATAATAATAATGAGCAAGTACAAAGTGAACACTTGAGCTATAAGACCGGAGCAGCTTGGACAGCAGCGATACATTGTGATGTGGGAGATCTAACGGTCCAGTCGTCAGGCATCTCTACTTTGGCATTGGGACGTTGTGGAACAGAAAACTGATTGTTTCTCGCAATACACTGGCAGACGACTATAAGCGCGGCTACATTCGAAAAAATATCAATACGTATAATATAGTAAAACTCGGTAGACTTCATGTGGTAATAAAAATAAATACATAATATGTAATATTTACAGATATATGTATATATCTTCAATATATAAAATGTTGATTGATGACATAACACTTACAATAAAAGAAGTTAGCTAAGCTCATTTATGATTAGGGAAAGCGCGGGCCGCACTTCGTGACGATTCAGTTTACAAGAGAACGATACACCTGCCATTCGTTACGGTAACGTACCACAGTTTTATTGAGGCACAATCATTGGTTTCTTTTCATTGCTTTTCTTTTTTACGTTTTTTTTTGTTTTTTTTTTATATTTTTTTCCTTACACTAACTACTACGAATAATTATTACAATAATTTTAGGTAGGTACGTAAATTTATTCTAAATAACAGAAACAATTCACATAAAGGTAAAGTGAAAGCGTGAAGCGTATTAAATCGTTTTAAGAATATATTTGTCACAATATACAGATACGAGAGTAGAGAATGAGATATAAATACACAACACTTACTTGCAAAGAGTGGCGCGGAGATTAGCTCGTCTCACAACCTTCCTATCCTAACCGCTAACCAACATGTCTCTTCTAACACTATTAAGTACTCTTTATTAACACTGACTATACATTTTCAAGGCATGACTTCTTTCGTCTTTATACTATGGACGACGTAATCTACTGGGTACTGGAACATTTACATCTGATCCTCTAGTCCAATGCGGAATACTCCTATAAAAATTAATTTCACTCTTAAGAGCATATTTCCTTACCAAAAATACATACTTTACAGCAAGATTACTTATTGCGGTTGAGGCATATTGTTACGTTATTAATTTGGAAAAAGGACAACTAGAGAACTCGCGTAAATAGTAATCAGGTAGAAGGCGGCCACTTGACCATATTGCCTTTTTAACTATTGAGCTGCAAGTACAATTGACACTCGACTAAATCTCTTTGACTCGAACACATATTAGGAAACATAGGAACATCAGATCAATAACCCGTACCAAATAAATACATAATTTAATTTGGAAGATTTATCAGTTTGAACAAATTTCGTATAAAATTGTTCCAGACACCACTAAATATCTTTGATACTCACTCTTTGGCACCTAAAACTTATCAATGTCATGACAATCAATTGGCCCCATCGAAGGCGAAAGAAAAGCTTTGTAATAGAGAATATCTCAAAATCTTTGATACTTTTCACAGAAGAGTTTAGAAAACAGCCCATATATTAATCACTTCGAGTATATATAACATCTGGGCACAATACGTTAATTACACTAAAAATATATTATATTGGTGTTACATTAATTGTACTGTCATTAAAGAAAGACGATTAAAACGTTTGCACCGAAAATAATGTTCTGTTTACGTTAAAAGAGCATGTATAAAGCGGCAAAGTAAAGGCAACGGTAAGTACGGCACGATCGGCACGAGTGACTTAAGCCCGATTCCTGAATTGAGTATTCAAGCTGAGAACGATTTAAGTATCGCTTTGTCTCATTCAGTTGTTAAGATTTAAATGCGACAGAACGATACTTAAGTTGTTCTCAGATAGAATACTCAAGTCGGAAATCGGTCGTTACACTAGCTTACACTATCATATCATTTGTGAAGAGTTTTTGAGCGGGCAGCTCGCAAGGTACAGTGATTGCTTACATCTACTTAACACTAGAGTCGTTATGTTAATAGTAACATCACTGGAAGATGCTCGACATACATGAGAACATACACGAGTGCTCGCGTACCAACTTCGTCTCACGTAACGATATCGTTTGGCAGACTATCTCTGTGGCACACATCAACAAAGAAAACGTAAATAAAAATCTAAATAAACTTTATCATTAACAAACATTTACAGTGTGATCGTTGCCATAAATATCAATACGCTTACCACCTATCTGTATTCTGTACCTAGGATAGGACTTACTCTAGCTTACACCTACGATCATGTAATACCGACAAACCTACGCCTAAAATATATCGTTAACAGAATATCTAAAGCATATGTCACTTTGAATAACGTTCAAATTGAGCCTATAGAAAATACCACAAATCTTTTATATTAAATAGGTATTGATATGGCTAAATTTAAGTTAGAACTTTCCTTATCTATACACAAAAGTGTAATTAAGTTTACTGTCAATTATACTTTTTTTATAACACGTTTCACAAATTTACGAGAAATATAAAATGATAAAACAATTCTCAATTCAATATATTAGGTTTACCTTATGTTAATCGTATAATCTAGATAATTTCATATATTAAACATAAAGTGGCACTTGAATCACAAATACTGGAGAAGATTTGGGGAGGTCGCAGTCGAGTCACCACCTCACTACTAGTGTTGGGTAAACATGCCCTTTCGACAAATGTTTGTCGGTGCGATCGCAAAACTTTTAGTTTAGAATGAGTTGACAATGAAAGAAACTATCAATCAACTGTCTTAACTGCTAACATATTGGTATAGATAAAAAATCTGTTTAAGTCTATTGTTCAGGAAAGGTAATTAAATTTAGATTATAGTATACTTTCGGATACTTAGTAAAGTAAGCAACTCGTATCGCAACCAGTCTAAACAAAAAATCTCACGCTCACTCCCACAAAACCCGTCGACGAGCACGCTAAACGTCAGCGGCGCGTTTAGACCGCCGAGCAAGTCCGTCGGGCGCATATACTTAGATAGACTCGCCGCCGAGCAAGTCCGGCGGCAGGAAGGAGTTGAGCGAGGAGGGCGTGGCTCGCTGCTCCAGCTCGGGCCAGTACGAGCCGCGCCACGCGCCGGACCCGCCCGAGCCGAGGTGCTGCAGGATCATTTGCACGTCAGACTCGCCCGGGGACTCGGCGAAGATCGTCGTGTTTGAGAGGACGCAGTTGTTTAGCGCCATTTGGGCCTGGAGCAAACATCCTCACTTATAACTACATACGTCTTCTAAATAAAGGATAAATCAAGGAAAGAAACATTTTCGACACAGGCGGGGATCGAACCCGCGACCTCGGGTATACGCCCCCGTCGCTCTGCCAATTGAGCTACCGTGTCAATGGCTGCCAGGTTTTCATGAACAAAAACATTCAAATTACATTCGTCTTACCTAGCGCGTGCTCTACACGTACTCAAAATACGCACATACTCTATTCGTCCTATCAAGCAACGAGTGCTGTACGTGTAGCCGACTGTAATGACGTTTTGTGTTATAAACCCACTATAGTGAACAATATGTATAGCACGCTGCGCTTCTTGAAATAAAACTGCTATAACTCTACATCAGATACACCGGATATAAAAGTCACGGGAAGACGACGCAGAAACGGCCAACGTGGATATCTGTTTTAGAGGCCTATGACAAACGATGGACCTGATAATAATGGTGACACCTTCCTTCCACTGACACACCAAATAAATTCCGCCATCTAATCATAGATGAACAGTAAACTTGCATTGGCCAGACTCACTCACACACAGCACATACAAAAACTTCCAAATATTAGGTAAAAAATATACGCTGGTGCAGTGAGGTGTACTAGCCAATATTTCTTTGCTGTTTCCACAAACATGACTCGAAATACGATAAAACCCACAAAGACGGAACCTTCAGACAAAGCTTTACTCCTTTTGTCAAACCATACATAGGGAGTTCAGGAAAACTTTTCATACCTTTACAATTTTAGAATTTAAGAAACTCTATTTTAAAACACATAATTCAAACAGAATCATGACTCATGACAATCATGACAATCAGAAAAACAAAAATTTTTAATCAAAATTAAAATAAAAGTAGTGAAATTACCTTAGCTGCCTCTTCACGAGTGGAGTAACGAGCAAGGGCGATCCCTTGGTTCAAATACAAGTGGAAGTTTTGCAGGGGGCCGTGTTGAAGGCACAATGTTTTCAGAGTTGATCCGTCAATCTGTAAATTGTACGAATTATATTAATATGGAATCCTGACAACCTAATGAGGGACTAACCTAGGGAATAGAACGGAATAGCTGAAAAATAAATGACTTGATATTTTATTGTCACTTCTTTAGTTAACATAAACATCTATACTTATAATAAATCTGTAGAGAGGTCAATTCTGTACATTAAATATATTTTCAAAATAACTATCAGGTGGTGATTAGGGATCGATACTGATGCCAAAAATGCAATCAGTAAATTTTTTGTCTGTCTGTCTGTCTGTCTGTCTTTCTGTCTGTCTGTCTGTCTGTCTGTCTGTCTGTCTGTCGGTTTGTATGTTCCTTATGGAAACAAAAACTACTCGACGGATTTTAACGAAACTTGGTACAAATATTCTTCATACTCCCGCGCAGGTTTTTGTATACTTTCCAGCAGAGAAGTAAAGGGGAATTTTGGGAAATTTGGAGAAAACGGGAGAAGTTACTCCATTTTTTAAGCTTCCGTCGCGTGTGCAGCCTTAATGGTTAAACTTACATAGAAATCATGTGTGGCGGAAATATTCTTCATAAAATTATCTAAAAAAAAATCCTCAACAGTATATGTCTATCTTTTATGGTTGACTCACAATAACACGTGTAATTCCTGATAGCTTAGCAGTTCGGAACATCCTGATTATATTTGTTTACTCTTACGTTTGTAAACCTCTCACTCATCCCTAATTTAAAAAAGGTAACATTATTACCTATTCAATAAAAAAAGAATCATAGAAATCGGTAGACAAACACCGAAATTATACATAAAATAAGCCATCGCGCCCGTGATCGAAACCAAATCTTTACTAATTTACATATAACATACTAGATGGCGCCAGTAGTTGCATCCTACATAACGAAATGATTTATAATAAATACTTCATGGCGTTTTATTCCAAAATTTGCTATTAAACGGAAATACTAAACCGTTCATTAAAGCGCATTCAAAATCACCAAACTACACTGTTAAGGGAGTGCTATAAATTTAATAAATTGAAAACATTACGCTGAATTTCACAATGCTTGAGCAGTGACTGAAGAAAGAAACCTCAGATATTTAAAAAAACAACGCTACCCGTGCGAAGCTGGGACGATCCACTAGTATAACATAAACGTTCACGCCGTTATCCCCGAAGGGGTTGGCAGAGGTACCAATACTCCTGAACTCACATGGCAGCACCATCTAGTGTCCAGAGAAGGTACCCACGTTTTGCTTAGACAGTGTACTCACGTGATAGGGGGCAGGCCTATCGCCGTTTTGTACGAATACACTGTCACATGACTAAGTACAACTCAGCCATGTGGGTTTCCTCACGATGCTTTCCCTCACCGTTAACAACCATGATAAATTAACCACACATATGACTTTAGAAAAGACAAATTGGTGTAGGCCCGACCCAGGATTGGAACTCACGCCCTTCTGTTTTCGGGCGGGTGTTCTGTTCTATCCACTGGACTATCATGTCGTCTTTAGTTACTTTAGAATATAATAGAAACTATTGCATATCACAATTAAAACAATTCTTGAGTAAATGTACTTACGATGGGCAGTCTTGCACGTAAGATGCATGGTACCATTGCAGTGTAAGATTTTCTAGCCCTAGAGATATGGAGCAGTAATTAATTAACGCAACTATAAAAAGAATCAAATTAAAAGTTACCTGAGCAGTAAGATTCTTAAGCAGCAGCCAAGTGGAAGCTTGCCAATTGGGGTTCGATCGCTGCTGCGATTGGTTATGGCCACCATGTTGAGGCCACGCCTTATTCAGGCCTGGAGGCTGACGGCCTCCTTTACCGGCCCAAGCATCCGATGGGGGCTTAGAGGCCGGAGGGGCATAACTCCATGTAGATGAGGATAGAGACCTCTCGCTGCCAGCAGGAGGGGAAGTCTTTCCTCCCAACATTTCAGAGTCTTTGATAGCGGCTAAAGATAATGATGGACGCACAACTGAACCAGGAGTCATCGCTGGATCGTCTTCTACTGTCTTCATCTGATTACCCTGGCAAATGTGTAGCATTATTGTTCGCAAATACGGGGTTTAGTTTAAAGGTGCATAAGTCAAAAAATAAAAATAGAAATTCATATTATTTTAATAACAAACTATGATTGTACAGTTTCTAGCATTAACTTAAGATTTTGCTTTACGTTCATTTAATATCAGAAAAGGTGTGTTAGGTGTCTGTAAAACTTCGAAATTAAGACAAAATAAAAATATTTAGCACAAAACCCTCACCTTCCAAGGTTTGCCCGGTTCAAACTCAGGAACCAGGTCATACACAGGCTGGTGTGAAGGGTGTGAAGGCCAGGCGTCTTTGCCATCCCCGACATCGGTGCCAGAATCACCCCATCCTTCGCTGCGACCCACGCCCCATGTGCTGTGGATTTAGTTATTGTTAAAATATTGGTATTTGTATGAGGTGAAATACAAAGAGAATAATCTAACAGTGCTTACTGTAGAGTTTTATAATAACTATCACGATACGCCGACTTAAAAGAAGATAAGTTTAGAAAAATTTAAAGCACAAGTATCAACTAGAAATCAAAGAAATATAACGGCTTTTCAATCCATTACTTGTAATTAGTTGATTCATCGTGTGGGAATGTATTTAAAAAAATATTTTGTTAATTTAAGTTTTTTTACTCCTCAGGTAATAATTGTGTAAATATTAAGCTATTGATTTAATTTAACTGTGAAATACAATATAGAAATATCAACTTACGAGTCAGGCTGTAATCCCAGGTTAAGTTGAGGACTGGTTGCAGCTTTGGCTGATCCAGGAGCTCGGCTGAATTCTGGGCCTTCCCCTTCCTTGTCCAAAGACGGCAGTTTCCACTGGTTTAAACGTGACTGTTGATTACCAGCGCCACCACCATATCCCTAAGTAAAAAACACATGATTTATAGTCTTATTTTTTCAAGGCATGGTGTATTCAGTGTTATAATAACTAAAGTATGAAACTCACTGGCTGGGAATCCTTGCTGATACTATATCACTGAAATTGTTTCTGCAACTGAGCGAGAGGATCATGACTTTGTTTTGAACGGATCACTTCCACCACTGGCTGCTGTTTCATGTACAATGCTTGCTGAGTGGCGATTTGATTCTGGAAAATTAAAAGCATTTTAGGAACAATTCTAGTTGATATGTCCTGATGTAAGTGATTGTGTAGATTATTACCTGTAGAGCAGTGATCTGCTGTTTGGCCTTTGTAATTTGCATGGAATATTGAAGTGCGAGTGACGAGTTTGCTTTGGAGATTGCCAACGAATTTTGTTGGACAAGTTGCTGGAGGACTTTGATCTAAACAATACAAACAACAATTAGTCAAATCGGATACTAACAAATAGATATTAAGAGTCGAAATTGAGTGAACTTATCCCATACCTGCTGAAGCAATTGATTCAGGAGAACGAGGGTTTGTGGAGCCAATGGCTGGTTCAAGATCTGGTGGTTGAGATAGCCAGCTGAAACGGCCATCTGTATTTGTTGCACGAGCATTCGGAGTTGGGCAGTGCTAGGTTGACCACCATTTCCAGTCCGCTGCAATAATAAAAACAGTGTCATGTCATAAGAAAAGAAAGGAAGGAGTCATAAGTTGATAACGTAAACACTATACTGGAAACAAAGACTCATAGCACAAGGTGAAATAAATTGTGCAAATTAGATTGTTTCAGTGAGACATGTATATAATTTTGGATATTTAATATTGCTTTAAACTAAACACTAAATATCTCGAATGGAATTTCCGCTCTGGCATAATTTTATCGTCAGTCAAATTTATGAATCTCTGTTACAAACAACTATTGATGTAGA